>CAHIKZ030005577.1:1412500-1627500 GCA_903632075.3 Acanthosepion pharaonis | reverse complement strand
AAAGTCAAAATTTGAAAATAATATCTTTCCTCTGAATTAAAAATAAAAAATATATATATATACACACATTATTTGAAGCCATTTTTTATTGACTTCAATGAAATAAAATATCATCTATGGTTTTTTAAGTGTTTGTCATTATATAATAATTTTTGCTCTGTCTTTTGACATAGAGCTCTCAACAGATCTATATCCTATTTGAAATTCCATACAGATTATCAATAATTTTATTATAATATATATAATGGACTCTCCCGTTGGTTTCAACATATGAGGATTTGACAACTTAATTTATTCAGTTATGAAATTTTGTGCGATAATCTTAAGTGGCGCTTAAGACCCACTAGTGACTTACAAAGGAAGCCACATATGGAGCAAGAGTAAGGATTTTATAAGAATGAACGAATCAAGGTAAACCACTAGAAAGCCCACACAAGTGATTTGATTAAAGTAGTGATGGCTTGTGCAGCACCATTGATACACTCAATTGGTGCAAATAAATGCCACAGATGAAGCAGGCAATATGTCTTGAACAATAAAAAAAATGTTAAAAACTTAAAATTTCAAGCATACTGCGTTGTATATTAATATTTTTGTTTTATTATTTAAATTAGGTTCCTCAAATAGTTTCAGCCAGTATGGCCATCATCAGGAGAAAAATATCATGCTTGTTAGTAGCAGTAAACTACAGGGGTGAATGACCGTCTCTGAAGAAAGTGAACTTTGCCTGTAGTTTTTATTTGTTTTTCATCGTTAATTCCTCGTATTGGTCAAAAGGCCTCTTTCAAGTCCTTTTAAGGAGAGGCTGGGAGAGTCATGAGTCTCAGGTTTAACCCCCTTAGGCATTCTGAGAGTTTTATTAGTTGCTAGGAAGGGAATGTGTCTATTATGTGTATGTTACCTTTTACTTTTCGGTGAGTGTGTGTGATTGTGTGTATATGGGAGACTTCAACTCCTCTGCAAACATGTCTGTCTAATATGGTTAAGAAATTTGAGTGGGGGGGGTTGATCTATGATATATATATATATATATGTGTGTGTGTGTGTGGACATATATATATATATATATATTGTTACAAATTAATTGTTGCAACACAAATTATAAAAATATGGTAAAAATATGTGGATATGGCCAAAGTTTCCCCATGTGGTAGGTTCTCTCGCAGGGTCACAAGCGCGGATAAAGAGGAATAAGCAATAGTGACTAACAACAAAAACCGCAATAAGATTTAACGAGATTTAATTATACATTAGAACAACATAGAAATTATGTCTGCATGTAAAGATTTGTGCGGTTTATGATATATGAAAACCAAATGAAACACTTAGCTTTTGTCCATTATCTGAAATAAAACATTTCTTCTTTTTTCTTTTCTATCTCTCTCTCTCTTTCTTTATATTTCTCTTTTTTTCTCTCTCTTTCAGTTAAATCATTTGTTTTCATATTCGCATGTGCAAGAATATCTTTTAAATTCTGCTGCTCTTTCTTTAGATGGTCGTTCTCTTTTCAAGCCTTCAGCAATATAAAATTCTCTTCCAGTTGCGAAGATTTTGGCATTGTGTTGATTGTTACTTTCTCTAACCTTTGCCCAGTCAATGGAAAATGTAGAGCATCTAATTTTATTTATTTATCTAGCCACCATTTTACCCTAAAGAAAATAAATCAAACCACTAAGTTTATATTGGGATTTCTGCGGGTGAATGGAAAAAAAAAAATTTATAACCACAGACACTTTTTCCAATCCAAGACTAAAACACCAAAAATTTGGTGAATTGAGGGAGAAAGACCTGAACCCTCAAATTGACTGGGAATTTATAGGTTTTGCTCAGACTCCAAATAGCTTTAAGGGTAGATGTAATTTATGTTCGGATGAGAAAATTAAAATCATTAAATTTAAGAAATGTGATATTCTACTAAAGAAAAGGAATTAATTGCTGTCCAAGTATCATAGGAAAAAATTCCAACTGACATAACATTACTTAAACCCAGCACTTCAAGTGTCGCCACAGGAACAAATTTCAACTAACATAGAATCAGCTGAACCTCACACTCTTTCATTTATATTTTTATATGGAAATTCTTTTCTATTGTGACATCTTCCCTTATATGTAAATTTTGTTTTTTCTATATGTGAAATTGTTTTTGTGATGTGGAATTTCTTTCTATATCTAAATATTCCTCTCCCTGTCGCATGTTTTCTATATGTGAAATTATCTTCTATATTTGATTATTTTTATAATACTAAATTTTTTTATATTAAATTTAAATTTAAATCCTTTACAGAATTTTTAAACAATTAGTATAAGTATGATATAATTTAAATTATAAACTTAGTATTTGAAAATTTATTAATATTATATTGATATAATGAGATTTGATATATTTAAATGAAATTAATATATTAATAATTTACTTAGATTTTTTTTACTGTAACTTTTATTATATAGTTAAAGTATTGAATGGATTAATATTAACATTTTTTATAAAAGTATTAATTTTAAATTCTTACTCCCATTCTATTGTGGAATCTTCCACAACAAACCAGCCTTACCTCTTTTTAGGAAATGCACTCTTCCTATTTGGTAAGTAACATCCTACATAAATATAACAAGTATTCATTGGTCAATCACCTCCAATCTTGCTTGCTGATTGGTCAGTTCCGACCAATCAAACTGCCTGCACGCAACCAATCTGTTTTCCCGCGTTCTCCGTTTGAGCCTCCCACGTGGTACACGACCATTATATAAACCCAACACGTGTTAACTTCCTCGAGTTTTTTCTTTCCATTCATCTCTCTCGCACGTCTCATTCCTTGCTACCAAGTGCCAAGATGTAACCTTCAGGCACTCCTGCCTTAGTCATTGCTGGCCAGACGTTAAAGACAATTACCAACATTCACAAACTCTGAAATCACTCCTGAACTTTTACCAACTTTACAACTCACAATTCCAAACTTTCTTAATATGAACTCCGGTACAACTAATAACCTAATCAAAGGGACACTACTTTGTCCTACCTTTTCAGTTCGCATACATGTACATCAAACATTAATAAATCTAATTGTTATATTTTGAAATCGTTCAGTTCAGTTTTGTATTTTATTCTATGTGCTATTTACGTCAAGTATAAATTGCATTGCTTTCACACATTGTCCTGAATCTCATCTTTCTTAGCCAAAGTTAAATATTGGTAACTCAATCACTACAATAATGATGACTGCAACGTTTGTCGTTCAACGTTCATAACAACAATGGTAATACAATCGCTACACTATAATAATTTTAATCTCCTCTCTAAAAAGTTTCATAACCTTTTTTGATTTGTTTTCATTCTTCTTCCTTGCACAGGTGTCGATAGGTTACATTTATGTCAGTGACCATTTTCAACGATAGGGTTCATCTTTACCCAACTCCACCACAACCACCTTAGGTTCCTTAGCCCTCTATATCTATATAACTCCCTCCTCAATTATAAGCCAATTCTTACTCCCTCTCCTTTTTTTCCTTCTTACCTTCCTTTGCCTTTCAAATTTCCTGTGAAGATTTTATTCATTTTAGTAAATGTATTTGTATTGATAAGTCCAGGGAAAAACTACTTTGCCATGGATAAAATGATCATCTGTATGAGGCAAATTGTTTGGGTCTCATTAATTGTAATTCGCTTATATGCTCTATAATAAAAGTTATATTGAGCTCTCTTTTGTAGATCATATTAATAACGATCACATCTTTAAACATGAATGTAGGGTCTGCAATGGGACTATTCACACCATAATCCCATGGTGAGAAACAACAACGGAGAGTAGACTTGTGTCAGCATTGTACTTAAGTTAACTACATCGAAAATTATGTCCGCCCAGGTTTACTGCTGTAGAGAAACAAATAAATGAAGTGAATATCACATCACTCAAACTTCCTTAATGTTCATTGCTGTTATAGACAAGCGTATGGTTGCAAGAAAGAAATACGACAACAGCAGAAATAGATTTACGTGATTTATTTCAATAGGAATGTGTGGTTTTGGGACAGCTACCTTGTGGTATAGTTCATAGGCCGGCTGAAGATTTGGATTGAGCTCTCATAGTAGTTCTCGCTGGTTGGCGTGTCGCTACTGCTGCTGACAGCTCAGCCTGACCGTGACAGGTCTCTTCACTGGCCTCTTGTTGACTATATTTAGTCACTCCCCACCACGTGGTCATCATGTGGCACAAGGCCGGTTTAACGTGGGATCTTCGAGCACATGGGATCTCCAAGCCCGTGGGCTCGGCCAAAAATATGCCCATTGAACCCGTATAAACGGGTTCAGGGTCGGTTTACCTCCCCGAAAGAGAATTTGCCCTTCAGCGTAGCCTCCGTCGGGTTCCTCCCTGCCCGAAGGCAGAGAGTTCAATCAATCTGTCGTTCAAGACTTGAGCGACTATAAAAGATTTTCTAAGCGTAGCTTAGACGTGGCACAAGGCCGAAAGTATGAGGGTCCCAGTGAGGATCAAACTCACTTTTCAGTCGTAACTGATCTAGCGAGACAAGCTTGCTAACCATTACACCACACTGGAGTGCCCTGCCGTTGTACTTCCATGTGACTCCTTTTATGGCGTTTTTTTATGGCTTGACAGGCTCGTAAAACAACGCGAGTATAATTAGGAGGGAAGCATTTTTATTGGTCAAAAAATAGGAACACTTTAAAATATTATTTTATTTTTCGACCGGAACTAGTGTGTTGGGAATATGCGTAAACGCGTAAATATGGTCATTTTGTGACGTGGCCTTGTCCCGTTCACATCCGGCTCTCGCTCTTAAGTATGTTAGTTTATTTGCCTGCAAATCAGCCGAGATATGTCTTATTTTATTTTATAACATTGCTGATATATAAAATTCCCTCCACGTTTACTTAAGGACACTAATTATAATAATAATGATAATTGCTAAAAATTTTATTGTTAAAAACATTTTAAAAATGTCTTTAAATAAAACAAAGTTGGCTCGCTAATAAACAGCAACAAAAATTCGTATAAAAAGCTAAAAACTGACTTCTCTTCTGTTATAGACAAGCACATAGTTGCAAGAAAGAAATACGACAACAGCAGAAATAGATTTACGTGGTTTATTTCAACAGGAACGTGAGGGTTTGGGACAGCTACCTTGTGGTATAGTTCATAAGCCGGCTTCGGATCTAGGTCGATCTCTCATAGTAGTTCACACATGTTGACGGTGGTTGATGCTCCCCTGTTGTCAGCTGCTGACCGTGACAGATCTTTATCCTGGCCACCTGTGGACTGCTTGTTGAACTTCCGTGTGATCCCTTTTATAGCGTTTTTTATGGCTTAACAGGCTCGAAAAAAAAAAAGCGAGTATAATTAGGAGGGAAGCATTTTTATTGGACGAAAAATAGAATACTTTAAATATTATTTTATTTTTCGACCGGAACATGTGTGTCGGGAACATTTGTAAACAAAGATAATGGTCATTTTGTGACGGGGTTTTGTCCCGTTCACATCCGGCTCTCGCTCTTGAGTATTTGCCTGTAAATCAGCCGAGATATGTCTTATTTCTTGTTATAACACTTCCGTTTATAATAAAAAAGCAGTATTTTATTTTTTAAAGCCATTATTTTTATGTTTTTGCTTTATCAAGATAGTTTTAAAAAATAGTACGATTTCTTAATCGTGAAACACGTTCTACATGAAACATGAAATGTTGATTAAAGAAAGAATGTAAGAAAAACAAATGCATTTATTTTTTTTTTTTGGGGGGGGTCTTCCTTCAGTAATGATTATTATTTTTATTTAGTGAAATGAAATTTTCACCGTGAAAAATTTAATGAACATCGGTCGAAATTTCCATGAATACCATTGACTTAAGCAAGGAACAAATTGTTCTTTGACACCGGTTACTGTAATTCTTTGCTGTTTTTCTTTTCCTAATTGTGTTAAATCATCATTTGTTCAAAAATCATTTAATCTTTATTTCTTTTCTTTTTTTTTTTTATAATTTATTTAAAAATAAGTAATTCTCCTGATTAACTTTACGAAATGTTCTCGAGATTGAGAAAGAAATATCACGTCCGGCAACATGACTCCACAACAGCATAAAAATCTGTGTTGTACTTGTTTGTTTTTGTTGATGAAAAATTTCAGATTCACCCTGAAAAAGAAAGGTAATGTTTTTCTCTGAAAATATATTCCATGATTGAAAAGGCAGTTGATTTTTTTTTGTTTTTTGTTGTTGTTTTTTTCGATTATCGTAAATTTAAAAATAAAACTCGTATTTTTGACTTGATTACTGTTTACAATAGCCCATGACCCTGGAGGCAGACTGCGACTTGAACTGTCTTCACAGATTCGCTAATGAATGAGCATTCATACTATAATGAAAACATGCCCCAAACTTAATAAAAAACAGTTTTATAATCAGAATCTTCATGCTATATTTAAGAGGAAAGATTAAAGGATGTTTTTTTATTATAAATTATATTTTTTATCTTTTTTTTAAAATTTTGTTTAAAAACTGTTTTTTTTTTCTTTTTGCGTCAGCGCGATGGCCAAAAAGCAAAGATAAGGAAATTTTAGCGTCTTTTTTTGCGCTGAAAAATACATTGATTTGAAAATTCTTGCAAAAATCAAATAATTGTTGGATTTTAATGAAACTTTTAGGAATTATTCAAAAAATGAATTAAATTATTTTTAGAAATGTTTCTTATTCTAGAAAATCTTTGTAGAAACACATTTTTAGTTACAACACCTACCCGTTTTTAGTTTTTAAAATTTCGAGAAATTAATTTTTGTACCGCTTTACTTAATGTTTATATTAGCTATACGTAACGTAATCCTTGGAGAATTTAATTCATCAATATTTTATTTTATTTATTTATTTATTTATTTTGTAAAACAGAAACCCCAGCTATCTAAAATCTGCTCTGAATCGTAAAACAAAGAAGCAATAAAAATAATTAAAACATTTTAATTGCTTTTTATGGACAATATTGTCTTCTTAAAAAAAACATTTTTTCAATGAATAATGAATTTTTACAAGAAGTTTATTCATTTTTTAAAATTTTAATTTGAATAATTTATAAAGTTTTAAAATTTTTAAAATTCTGTATTAATTTGTAGTGGCTAGGTAATATTCTTATTAAGAATGGAAAAGCTTACTACAATTTAGCAACTCCCAATATTTTAAAAATAATTTGTCTTTTTTTTCTGTGTTTATAAACGTGCCGATTTTTGTATATATGAACGTCCATAAGAAAATAAGAACAATAACTATAGTAAATTTAAAGCCAAAGTACCTAAAATTCAATAAAACTTTAATTACTCTGAATATTTTCATAAATTTTTTACTTAAAATTTATATAAAAAGTGGGGGGGTCACATTATATTCCTCAACTAATTTCTACAAATAAAAAAAAATATTAGATAAACTTCCGGCTGTTAATCATGCTGTCAATCTGTGAACACCTTAAATAAACAGCTACCATTATGCTAAAAATGCATTTCTGCAATATCTTAAATTAAAATAAGTAATATTTGATTCAAATCAGACTAACTAAAATTTAAATCAGCTAATATTCCTAAAATTAGGTTTCAGAAAAGTATATTTTATTTTTTAATGATTTTTTTTAATAAAGAAAATTGCATTATACTGACAGATGTCAAAAATTAGTGATTTAAAAAAAAAAACTTCTTCCAGTCAATTTACATTAGTTTTGAAATAGAGCAAACTATTTTGCTTATTAGAAACATTAAATATAAATTATCTTAAAATTAAAACTAAAAGCTTCAAGAAAAATTTTATTTTAATTTTAAAAGTTCATTTTAAACTTTAGGTATGACATTTGCATTTAAGCATGAAGCAGGCTGTCACTACTGGGTGTTGACCCCAGTGTCCACTTATATATATACATGGTGTGATGGGTAAATTGTCACCATTTTACATTTTTAATGTTGTGCATTGTTTTTAATTTTGTTGACTGAATAGTATAGTAGAATCAGTTGGGCAACATTTGTGAGAAAAATAGTGCCATGACGCAATTCACTCAGCCAGAAATTTGGAAATGGTATGCTGTACGGCTTAGCATTTGCACCGAGCTCCAATACGAACATTTCAGAGTGTTTGGGTGTCAATCTGAGGACAGTGCAGAGGATTCGGAAAGAGTTGGATGAGTCTAATGGTGATTACAAAGGTGTTTGGCGTGATCAATAGTGATGGCAATGTTATGCTTCCATTCATCTTCCTATAGGGCCTCAGTCTCAACACAGAGGAAGTATATCTGGCAACAGGACTCTGCACCATGCCATACAAGCAGGAGAACCCTGTCATGGCTGTCAGACAATCACTGTGAACACATCAACCCTTATATCTGGCCATCTAACTCCCCAGACTGCAAACCCCATGATTATTATGTGTGGGGCGCAGTTGAGTGAGAGACCAACAAAACTCCTTGTAACACCAAAGATGAACTGAAGGCAAGGATTATGGCAGCATTCACCAAGTTTCTGGAGGCTGTAGTTGAAGCCAATGTCAACTTTATTGAATAAATTTACTGTTTAGTATTTCAAGATATTTCTGTATAATATTGGTAAATACATCTGTTAAAATGAGATGTCAGTGTTATTTTCATTTTTGTGTAATTTAGATGAAAATGTATCCACTGTACTCTGTATATACATATCTGAATATTTTTTTAAAGAGATTTCTTATTAAATGTAATTTCATCTAAGTTTCATTATGATGAATGTTGACCACCAATGAATGTTGTGAAACACTCAAGGTAACATTTAAGTTTAATTATATATGGATAAGGCTTCTGATGACATGAATATTAATCAATGGGCAAATAAAAAAAAAAAGTATGTAAAACAACAAACATATTTTATGATGGAATAAGGGTAATATCTGAAAATGAAAAGGGTTATTCCAGCTAAATTCAACAGGAGTCTGGAATTGATGTCTTCACATTTGTTTACTTTCATGAGAAAAGTATTTTCTGAAATTTTCAACATCATACTTATTATAAAACCCAGGTTGCGTGCATGTGTGTGTGTTCGTTTACATATTGGATTGGATTTCCTACATTTTTCAACCGATTTCAACAAAACATCACTTTTTTTGGCAGGTAGTGTTTCTTATTGTCTTGCACACTTTTTTCTTTATTTTTACATTCAGAATACTTTAAAAATTCCATTTACAAGACAATTGTTTATAATAAAATTCTATTCAATCGATAGACTCATAACAATTGAAAACAATGTTTTTGTTTGAGTTTGGGTTTGACCAATTCATAAAAAAAAAAAAAAATAACTAATTAAGACATGCATGTCCATCAACCTTAAACAATAATCTTTGTCAATTTTATTTTTCAGTCTTTATGATGGTCGATGCTTGATCTATCTCTTACTGTTACATCCCTGAGCAACGCCGGGCTCTACTGCTAGTCATACCTAAATCTGCTCTCATTTTACAGCTGCTCAAACTTTTGCAGCTTGTCCGCAAATTTCCAGTTTTTGATTTCGTTCCATTTTCACAGGGTCGCCATTTCAAATAACCTTCATTGATGGACTTAGTCTAATATTGGGAAATAACTTTTCTAAGACTAGTTTCAAAACGAAATGCATTCCAATTCACCTATTGCAAGATAGTTTTTCCTGGTTTTAAAATGGGAGGAACTGAGAAATTGCAAAGATTTTTCACTTTTTTTTTATATTTCAAAGCTAAAGAATTTGCTACAGCTAAGCTTGGAACCATTCAAAATTACCTATATTATGAATGTACCAATAAAAGTAAAATTCAAATATTGAAATAAACACTAGACAAAGCTTAATCGATAAATCCAACATTTCTAAATTTTTGATAATTCAGGGTCCCAGAAATCCATGTGTGACAAGAAATATTTTAAATCAAATTAATATTGTGAAAAGGTTGAGTCATTAGGAAATAAATATTGGTTTTCTGTTCCATTGCCCATTCCAACACCCACTCATCCATGTCCACTGATACATGATTTAATAATAATCTATTGGCAAATCTTCTCTAGTTTCACATGCCATCCAAAATAAAATATATCCTATTGCATTGTACAACTGATTTTGTTTTTCTCTTCCTATGCCCATTCCAACACCCACACATCCATGTCCACTGATACATGATTTAATAATAATCTATTGGCAAATCTGCTCTAGTTTCACATGCCATCCAAAATAAAATATATCCTATTGCATTGTACAATTGATTTTGTTTTTCTCTTCCTATGCCCATTCCAACACCCACACATCCATGTCCACTGATACATGATTTAATAATAATCTATTGGCAAATCTGCTCTAGTTTCACATGCCATCCAAAATAAAATATATCCTATTGCATTGTGCAATTGATTTTGTTTTTCTCTTCCTATGCCCATTCCAACACCCACACATCCATGTCCACTGATACATGATTTAATAATAATCTATTGGCAAATCTGCTCTAGTTTCACATGCCATCCAAAATAAAATATATCCTAAAGCATTGTACAACTGAATTCAGTCAAAATAAACTGTATAACATCTCAAATTTAAAAACTTATTTATCAGTCTTTCTGCCTTCATTATTTTGTGTTCAAAAATCCAGTTAATCACACATCATTTTAAATATTAGATATTTTTGTTTTGATCAATATATAATGGATTTGTTTTTGTTTGTTTTTTTGTTTTTGAGATTTTAGGAGAACTTCTAAGAAAATACTTGAAATTGCATTTTTTTTTATAAAGCTATTTCATAATTCTAAATAATTTATTTTTTTCCTTCAGTGCTGAGTTAATTTGTTTATTCTTTTTGGCAGGTTGCATCTTTGAGAGAACCTGAAAACCATTCTGAATTTTCCTGGAAAAAAAAAAAGGAATTGATTCACTGTGAAAAAAAATTCAATGGATAAACCACACTAAGCTTTTAATTTGGAGAGACATATCAGAACACACACAGTGAAAAAACTATTTCATGTTAAATCTTTGCAGCTACATTTTCCATGAATTCAAATCTGAAAACAGAAATGTTAAAACACAGTGAACAGAAAGTTTTCCACTGTAAAATCTGTGGAGTTAGATTTTCCAAAATGTCACATCACAAAAGTCACATGTTAACTCATACTGGAGAGAAACCTTTCCACTGTGAAATCTGTGGAGTAAGATTTTCTTGGAAAGCAACACTCAAAACACACATATATACACATACTGGAGAGAAACCTATTCACTGTGAAATCTGTGGAGTAAGATTTTCCTTGAAATCAACACTCAAAATACACATGTATACACATACTGGTGAGAAACCTTTCCAATGTAAAATCTGTGGATGTAACTTTTCTCAAAAGGAACATCTCAAACAACACATGTATAAACACACCGGAGAGAAACCTTTCAACTGTGAAATATGTGGTTTGAAGTATACCCAAAACTCAACTCTCAAGTGTCACATGTTAACACATACTGGCGAGAAACCATTCCACTGTGAAGTGTGTGGATCCAAGTTTGCCAAAAATTCATCTTTGAAAACACACATGTTAACTCACACTGGAGAGAAACCTTTCCACTGTGATGTCTGTGGATCCAAGTTTGCCAAAAATTCCTCTCTGAAAATGCACATGTTAATACACACTGGTGAGAAACCTTTCCATTGTGAAATCTGTGGATTCAAATTTTCTCAAAACGCACATCTCAAACAACACATGTTAACACACACTGGTGAGAAACCTTTCAACTGTGAAATATGTGGTTTTAGGTTTGCCAAAAATTCACATCTCAAAACACACATGTTAACACATACTGGAGAGAAAGCATTCCACTGTGAAATCTGTGGATCCAAGTTTGCCAAAAATTCCTCTCTGAAAACACACATATTAAAACACACTGGAGAGAAACCTTTCCACTGTGAAATTTGTGGTTGTAGATATACTCTTCGTTCCACTCTCAAAACACACATGTTAACACACACTGGAGAGAAACCTTTCCATTGTGAAACATGTGGATTGAATTTTTCTCAAAATTCATCCCTCAAAGCACACAAGTTAACACATACGGGAGAGAAACCTTTCCACTGTGAAATATGTGGTTTTAAATTTTCTCAAAATTCATCTCTCAAAAAACACCTGTTAACACACACTGGAGAGAAACCTTTTCTCTGTGAAATCTGTGGATTTAAGTTTTCCCTAAATTCACATCTCAAAACTCACATGTTAACACACACAGGAGAGAAACCATTCCACTGTGAAATTTGTGGCGTAAGCTTTTCTCGGTCTGGAAATCTCAAAGTACATATGTTAACACACACTGGCAAGTGACTTTTCCACTGTGAAATCGGTAGAATTACTTTTGTCTCTAAATTGATGTCTCAAAAGATTTATTTGCACAAACAGGAGATAAGCCATTCCTTTTGAGACTATGAAGCAGAATATTAGCTATCAGTATGAATTTCAACAGCATATAGCATGACATTCTAGAAAAAGGACAGCATCCCATTGTGAGAAGAGATCAAGGTACCAGTGAGCACAGAAGTCAATATCTTATCAGTGTCAATAGGGTCACTGTGGAGAAGGGGTACTATATTGTAAGACCTGAAGCCTTTAATGACCCCAGCTAAAAACCGTTACTGCTGTTGTGTGCCAGAGTATCTGAGGGATGTATTTCACACAGGCAAATAAGATTTCCTAAAAATTAATCTCACAAAAACACATATTTACTTCCACTTCATTGAGATTTCTGGTGTTATATTTGGTTGGAAATTCTGCACTGGATAGTATACTCCTATGTGACTGTAGCCACTTTGGATGTATAATGTGTAATGTTTGTTGTTTTTTTTTGTTTTTTTTTTTAAATAAATCTGAAATGGCATAAAGCAGTCACTGCTGAAAAATTAGTGGGTTTATATTTTCTCAGCATCCAAACATCAAGTAGTGATCTTCAACTTGGGAGTCCTGTGGATCAAATGTATCCAAAGATTAATACCGTTTACACTCTCTTCATCAGTCTGGTATATGAGAGAAAAGAGTGGAAAGATATTTGGGGGTCTGACAAAACAAAAGGTGAAGTAGTTTTTCTGGTTTTCCCCAACAGCATTAGCATGCACAGCATTCGCATTAATTGCAATTTGAAATTCTCTCATCAAGACAAGTGTTGCCAAAGTGGGCCATAGCAAATTTCAGGTGAGCCACAAAGATTTTATAATTTTTACTGGGCCAATATATGGGCCACAGTTTATTGAATGGTCCATAGAGCTTTTATTGCCTACTAGTCAGTAAGTTAATGAAATATGTTTAATATATTTAGATTATGAAAATTCACTATTTACAAGGGTCATTCAATAAATAAGGTGAATTTTTCGGTATAAGGACTTCTATTACAGATAGAAACTTACTTTTTTCTTTTTCTTTTTTTCAACGTAGTCTCCCAGCACTGTCACACACTTTTCCCATCTGTGCACAAGCTTCCATATTCCCTCACTGTAAAAATGTTTGGACTGATGTCTCAGCCAGTCGTTCACAACACTTTTGACTTCATCGTCACTCTTAAACTTTGTGCCTCTCGTGAACGCTTTCAAGGACAAAACAAGTGAAAGTCTGAAGGGGCAAGGTCTGGGCTGTAAGGGGGATGAGGGAGCAGTTCCCAGCCCAGCTCGTTGATGGTCTGCACCATTTGGGCTGCTGTGTGAGGCCTTGCGTTGTCATAATGCAAGATGACTCCTTCTGACTGATGACCCCTGCATTTGTTTATGTCTTTCTTGACCAGCTTCAGCAGTTCACAGTAGTTCTTCTGTCAGACTGAATGAGGTCATTGACTGATTCGATCACCTCAGGAGACCTCACTTCTGTAGGCCTCCCAGGCCTGTCTTCATCCTCAACACTGCTCCGTCCTTCTTGTAGACATTTTTTTGGCTGAAACATGTGGCACCATATACAGTTGACATTCTCCTATGAATTTCAACTGGTTTGCACCCTTCTGCAACCAAAAACTTGATAACTGACCGCTGTTCAATCCTGGAGAATGCTTCTTGGTCAGCCATCTTTGTTAATTGCCAAAACTCTCAAAGTTTTTTTTTTAAACTGCAAAAGAAATTAAATCCATGTGAAAAAGAAGTTAAAACAAAAAAAAAAAAATAAAAAAAGTAAGCTTCTATCTGTATTAGAAGTCCTTATACCGAAAAATTCACCTTATTTATTGAATGACCCTCATACTTTTTGACTGTAGAAAGAAAATGACTTCATTCCAGTTTTGTGAAGATCATGCTGATTAGTTATAACTTCTTCTCTGTATCTGTCTATATTTCTGAGACGAGGTATTATGTCCACTATGTACATTATTTGGACTATTGTCCTCATCGTTGTTGCCATATTTATTACGTTTCAGCTGTTGTACATTCCGGCCTTCTTCAGGTGGTTGGAATGTCAAACTGAACCCTTTATTTCGCTCACTGGGATAGACTGTTCTAGTTTCACGAGCAATGTCTAATGGATGTCAGTTATCAGTTATCCCCTGCTTAATTCCCCTCACCCAGTTCCAAGTGGAATTAAGCACGAGATAACTGATAACTGGCATCCATTAGACAGGGCACATGGAACTTGAACAGTCTACACCAGTGAGCGAAATAAAGGGTTCAGTTTGACATTCCAACCCCCTGAAGAAGGTCAGAGCGTACATGGCGGCAAAGAGGAGAACAATAGTTCGAATAATGTAAATAGTGTTCTTCTCTGATTTTGCAAATATACTGGTATTATTTTATAAGTCGATATATTCATAAACTCTTATTAATGGCTTACTAGTATTTAATTCTTATTTTAATTATGTCCAAGAAAAAGAATATATATATTTAGATATTAGGTATTTATCAATTTATTTTTTTCCTGACAGATGACCCCATCGCTGATAAAAAGACAATACATATATAGGAAAAATTGTGAAAATAAATATTGATAATAAATGGTTGTTTTGGTGGAGATGTGAAATATTTTTAATGCTTGTGAATGGTGAACATGCTACTATGTCTAAAATTTCTTAAACTACTGAGTACAGTGTGACCCGGATATAAGAGAGTTGTCGGGACCAGAGAAGAAGTCTCTTATATCCGGGTTTGGTCTAATTTATATACATTAACAAATGGCTCTAATTTGGGACCAGAGAAAATCTCTCTTATATCCGGGTTTCTCTTATATCCGGGTTACACTGTGTGTATATATATATATATATATATATATATATATATATATATATATATATGTGACCAACTTGATAAATGAAGGTTCATAGTCAATTAGTTGGAGGTGAATTCTTGATGCTATTGGACTGAAAAGGCAATCCCAGTGATCTGGACTTTGAATATGCCTAAAAAGTACAATA
This sequence comes from Acanthosepion pharaonis, assembly GCA_903632075.3. Lineage (NCBI taxonomy): Eukaryota > Metazoa > Mollusca > Cephalopoda > Sepiida > Sepiidae > Acanthosepion > Acanthosepion pharaonis. Next base: position 1,612,144 of record CAHIKZ030005577.1, on the reverse strand, counting down.
AAGACATAATCAAGCTGTTAGCATTCCACACTATTTTAAATAAAATATTAGGAACAAGAACTCCCTCTATACTGGAAAGAGGGATACGGGACTTAAGAAACCTATTCTCCTCAGAAAACAGTTTTAGTATATATATATATATATATAGTATATTTTAGTACAGTGTAACCCGGATATAAGAGAGTTGTCAGGACCGGAGAAGAAGTCTCTTATATCCGGGTTTGGTCTATTTTATATACATTAACACAGGCTCTAATTTGGGACCAGAGAAAATCTCTCTTATATCCTGGTTTCTCTTATATCCGGGTTACACTGTAGTAGAATTTTGAAACAGGATAATGTTTTTTTTTGTTTTTTTTGTTATATTTATTTTATTTCTCCTCATAAGTGAGCAAAGATACAACTAGTCAAACACTATTCCAAATTATTTCAAATTTCTGACAACCGCCATATTGAATATTGTATGCCGGTTATTGATGTGAATTCTAAAGACTTGCATGTTTCTTTTTGTTGCATTTGGCAATACATTTCTATGCAGACAAACATTTTTTTTCTCTTTATACATAATATATCCTAAATATGTATGATGTTGCACCCTCATTTCATTCTTAAAACATTCTATGTATCCAGTACTTCTATACATCTTTCTTTATGAACAAGCCATTTCATGAAACCTGCAATAAGGTTTCATCGCTCAATGTTGACCTCTATGTCCATTTTTATATGTGAATGTTTATCTCCAGTTTGCCTCTCATGATTCCTTTTTCATTTGGGGGACAAAATATCTTGGTCTGTCAAGCTTAAATTGAAAATCCTTTCTAGCATCAGTTTCAGAAATATGGGGAAGGACATGTCATATGAGTCACAAAATTGCATCCTGACAGTAGTGGAAGTATAATGGTTTGGAGTTTGGTCTCCACTTGTATATATGAACTCAATGTCATCTAAAAGACATTGATAGTACAATACAGGGTGCGATGGATAAATTGTCATCTAAATTACACAAAAATGAAAATAACACTGACATCTCATTTTAACAGATATATCTTGAAATACTAAACAGTAAATTTAACCAATAAAATTGCCATTGGCTCCACCCAGGGCCTTCAGACAACTTCGGAATCTAATGCAACTATTCTGGATGGTCTCTTTGTTTAAGTTGGTGAATGCTGCCATAATCCTTGCCTTCAGTTCATCTTTGGTGTTACAAGGAGTTTTGTTGGTCTCTCACTCAACTGCACTTCGCACATAATAATCAAGAATGTTGCAGTCTGGGGAGTTAGGTGGCCAAATGTAAGAGGTGATGTGGTCACAGTAATTGTTTGACAGCTATGATTGGGTTCTCCTGCTTGTGTGGCATGGTACAGAGTCCTGTTGCCAGACACAGGGTCTTCCAACAGCCACCCTCTTGACCCAGGGTAGCACTACTTCCTCTGTGTTGAGGCTGAGACCCTATAGGAAGATGAATAGAGGCGTAATGTTGCTATCACTAGTGATCACTCCAAACACCTTTGACTCCTCCAACTCTTTTCGAATCCTCTGCACTGTCCTCAGATTGACACCTGAACACTCTGAAATGTTTGTATTAGAGCTTTTGGTATGTATGCCAAGCAGTACAGCATTGCCATTTCTAGTGCAGCAAACTGCGTCGTGGTATTCTTTTTCTGACAGTCAGTTCCCAACAGACCCTACTATACTGTGTAATTGACAAAATCAAAAACAATGTGCATACATGGAAGTAAAAATATAAAATGGCGACATTTTACCCATTGCACCCTGTATATCAGGAAAGTAAAAGAGTGGTTCTGGGGGGGAGATAAGGGTTTTAGTGTTTGTAACTTTTTTTCTTATTCATTATAAGTTAAAAAAAAAATACTATGAAATTGCCACAAAACTGCATTCGGATCCACAATTATCTCCACTCAATAGCCCCTAGAATAATTTGAAACATAACCATTACCAACTACCCAATAACCATTAGAATAATAGGCTTGATTTGAATTGGCAAAAGGACAGAGTTATGATGTGTGATAAGAGCCAGGAGTGAAGGGGATGAACAAATCAAGTAAAGAAGTATGTTGATCCAAATTATTTGGGAAATGAGTAGGGAAATCTACAATCTGATGAAGAACAGAAACAGAAAAATTGAATTTCTAAATACTTGCAATATCCAGGTATTAAGGTGCATGATATAGGAAAAATGAATAGCTGTGTAATAATGAAAGCCAAAAGCACATGGAAGAATCATCCTGGAAATCATGCAATGAATCTGCAGCTGAAAGAAGTTTTGAGAATAGAGGATTCATGTTGGAAAAAGGATTCACAAGAAATATCAATAGAAACTATAGAACAATTTGACAACACTATAAAATTGCCACAAAACTGCATTTGGATCCACAATTATTTCCACTCAATAGCCCTTAGAATAATTTGAAATATAAGCATTACCATCCAACCAATAGGCATTAGAATAATAGAAAACTCGATTTGAATTGACAGGAGGACAGAGTTGCGATGCTCAATAAGAGCTAAGAGAAGAGTTGAGAGCCAAATCGAATAAAGAAGCATGTTGATCAGAATTATTAGGGAAATCAACCATTTGACTAAGCAATTGCACAACAGAGAAATTGAATTTCTGAATATCAGCAACATCTCTAGCTTTAGAGTGATTAAGCCACTTGCCATTGTGTTTGTCAATGAATGTAGAGAGGGAGCCATTTCAATATGGTCAGATATTTTGTCTAATATGCTAAAGTTCTGAGAAGAAGGCAAGTGATGAAGGAAAAAGAGATTAGCTAACAGTGTGTAATAATGAAAGGACAAAGCACATGAAAGAATCAACCCCAGACTCAAGAGACGATTCCCTTGCCATTGGAATGTTTTCCACGGCTATAACCACCATGGTTATGTATATATACCCTAGAAGGATTTTAACAAAGGAAGATGGGCCTGCAACAGAGAATTCAATGGTAGAGATTGAACAGTTTAAATTAATTTTGAAAAGTGCCTTGGTATTTGGAGAATATTTCACAAGAAAAAGATTCAAAATGACAAAATTTCATACAAATATCACAAATATCAGAAAAAATTTTTTTTTTCTTTTCCATGCATAATAAGTAGTTACTGTATAATGAATGGAGCTTGCTGATAAAATGGTAACATGGGTGTCCAGTTTTCTTAGCATTTTCTTTACAGCAATATTTTCATCATTTGCTCTGAGCCAGTTTTTGGTATACAGGTCCTGTTGATGCCCCACCCTCTCTGCCAAGTGTGACATGCAGACCCCTACATGGTGTGTCTGCAGAGTGTAAGAAAATACCCAAAATATCTCTGCATACAGTGGTGGGGAGAAACCCTACATCTGCCCCTGAACACAGTTTCCTTTGATGGGGTCTGGTGTGGAATTTGAGTGAATTATCTATTCTAGCATAATACCCAACAAGGTTTTGAATTTGTCCTTTTCCAATACTAGAACTCAGCATACTGATTTTGTTTTTCTCTTCCTATGCCCATTCCAACACCCACACATCCATGTCCACTGATACATGATTTAATAATCTATTGGCAAATCTGCTCTAGTTTCACATGCCATCCAAAATAAAATATATCCTATTGCATTGTACAACTGATTTTGTTTTTCTCTTCCTATGCCCATTCCAACACCCACACATCCATGTCCACTGATACATGATTTAATAATAATCTATTGGCAAATCTGCTCTAGTTTCACATGCCATCCAAAATAAAATATATCCTATTGCATTGTTCAACTGATTTTGTTTTTCTCTTCCTATGCCCATTCCAACACCCACACATCCATGTCCACTGATACATGATTTAATAATCTATTGGCAAATCTGCTCTAGTTTCACATGCCATCCAAAATAAAATATATCCTATTGCATTGTACAACTGATTTTGTTTTTCTCTTCCTATGCCCATTCCAACACCCACACATCCATGTCCACTGATACATGATTTAATAATAATCTATTGGCAAATCTGCTCTAGTTTCACATGCCATCCAAAATAAAATATATCCTATTGCATTGTTCAACTGATTTTGTTTTTCTCTTCCTATGCCCATTCCAACACCCACACATCCATGTCCACTGATACATGATTTAATAATAATCTATTGGCAAATCTGCTCTAGTTTCACATGCCATCCAAAATAAAATATATCCTATTGCATTGTACAACTGATTTTGTTTTTCTCTTCCTATGCCCATTCCAACACCCACACATCCATGTCCACTGATACATGATTTAATAATAATCTATTGGCAAATCTGCTCTAGTTTCACATGCCATCCAAAATAAAAATATATCCTATTGCATTGTTCAACTGATTTTGTTTTTCTCTTCCTATGCCCATTCCAACACCCACACATCCATGTCCACTGATACATGATTTAATAATAATCTATTGGCAAATCTGCTCTAGTTTCACATGCCATCCAAAATAAAATATATCCTATTGCATTGTACAACTGATTTTGTTTTTTTCTCTTCCTATGCCCATTCCAACACCCACACATCCATGTCCACTGATACATGATTTAATAATAATCTATTGGCAAATCTGCTCTAGTTTCACATGCCATCCAAAATAAAATATATCCTATTGCATTGTACAACTGATTTTGTTTTTCTCTTCCTATGCCCATTCCAACACCCACACATCTATGTCCACTGATACATGATTTAATAATAATCTATTGGCAAATATGCTCTAGTTTCACATGCCATCCAAAATAAAATATATCCTATTGCATTGTACAACTGATTTTGTTTTTCTCTTCCTATGCCCATTCCAACACCCACACATCCATGTCCACTGATATATAATAATCTGGTGTCATATCTGCTCTGGTTTTTCATGCCAACCAGAATAAAATTAAATCCTATTTCTCATTTTATTTGTTGAGAATTTGCATTGTGCAGGGTGCCACAGAAATATCTCCCACGTTTTAAAGGTTGACAAAAAGAGCAAGGTAACTGCCATTAAAAATTTATTTCACTGTTGTTTAAACATGAGATTACAGTTTTTATTCATTTCGTTTTAAAAATGACATCCTTCAAGTGGTGGCCTCCAATCACCATACACTGTTGTAGACAATATCTAAACCTGGATGTTTTTTGTAATTCAAACACTTCAAAATGTTCCAGGTGGCTTTCTTCTCAACCCATAACAGTATTGATTCATTCAGGCATAACATGAAGTGAGCATGAAAAACTCTCTATGCAATTACAGATTCACCAGTCTTAAAAAAAACTTTAAAATAGCAAATGAATAGTGTGCACCAGTCAAAGCCATGATGGTATCTGAAAGAAAATGGTAAAACATTAGCTAGATGATGACACCATTGCCACTTGCCTAAGTTTACTAGGACCACATAGGTGACAGATTAAAACATGTGAAGTACTAGCCTCACTCTGTACAATTAATTTCAGTCAAAATAAAGTGTATAATGTGTCAAATTTAAACTCTAATTTATCAGTCTGCCTGCCTTCATACCTTCATGTTGAAAACTCCAGCTGATTACAAATCACTTTAAATTAACAATTTGCATATTTTAGTATAATCAACATCTAATTCATTTTTTATTTTTTTTTTTGTGATTTTAGGAGAATCTTTAAGAAAATACTTGAAAATGCATATTTAATAAACCTATTTCATCTCTGAGAGTACTTGAAAATCACTAAGAATATTCTTGAAGAAAAAAAGGATCATTACATTGTGAAATTCATGGATTAGCAGTTCAAGACATATAAGAATACACATAGGAGACAAACCATTTCCTGCAAAAGCTGTGATTACATTTATCATGAAATCAAACCTCAAAATACACACTGGAGAGAAAAAAACACAAAATGGATGCTTTTTTTTTTTGCTGTAATGAAATAAAAAATTGACCCCACCTATTTTAAAATCTCCACAGAAACACAATAGCTAAGGTTTAAAACATTAAGTACTTCCATTGGTTCACTAAAAAATTAGCATACCAGGATGAAAAAAATGTACTAAACTTAAAAGGTTTTATCATCAAAATCTTTAATGTTATTATTAAAAAATATCCTTTAATCTTTCCTCTTAATAATAACATAATTTTGATAAAACTTTTTTATTAGGTTTGGGCATTTTTTCATTATGTATACTCATTTTTTAAAGAATCTTTGGAGGTACCTATCTAAAAATTAGGGAATTATCTAATTCAAATAAAAAAAAATCTTCAGGAGTTATTAATGAATTAATATTTTACTGAACAGATTATTTTATTAAAAACTTTATAGAAATATATTTTGGGGTAAGTTTCACATTCACTTTTTGATATCGTGTATGCTTTATTTTAAATTTGAGTTGGTAACGTTCGTCCAAATTTTTAAAAAAAATCCCTGATAATATTATTTCAATAAAAAAATTTGTACATTATCAAGTATGCACATATGGAAAATTCAGCTCACATCTTAGCAAAAACAATTCAATAAAATGCAAAAAATAATTTTTTAGGAGAATTGATGCTTTTTGCATAATTTTAAAATGTTATTTTGTTTCAGATTCAACAGAAAAAAACCTAAACTTAATATTTTTTTTTTTTTTTTTTTTAGAAATGAAATTTAAGTTCAAAGGAAGCATTTAAAATGTGTTTTTCAGGTTTTTTTTTTTTAGAAAGTCAATGGGAGTATAGAGATTTTTTGTTCTTCTTCACTGTTATTATCACATGTATTTATTATGTGCTCCCCCATCTGTCTTTCTAAAAGTCACCATAATTGATCTATTGTACCTACATCTAAAAAAAAGAAAGACTGAAAGTAAATAATACTTGTTTCACATTTAAAGTGAAACAAGTATTATTTACTTTCAGTTTAAAATATTGCAGAAATGTATTTTAAACACAATGATTACTTGTTTATTTTTGCAGACAGCTTTTTAACAGCTTTGTGACAAGTAGATTTTTAATGTGTTATAGAGTCTTGAGGCATATAATGTGAGCGCCTTTTAAGTACTCAGTAATCTTAAAAGTTTAAGAAAATATTTATTGTAATCTAATGTTTTATTGAAGTTTAGAAAATTTTTTGTCTCTAAATTTACTATAGTTGTCACACTTATTTTCTGATAATGTCATGTATGGGCAACCATATCTCTAAAAATCAGCACATTTATACACATACAAAAGCATTTAAAAATTCTTTTAAAACTACTTGGGGCCAATACATGATTAGTAAATATAGTTTTACTTAATAGCAATTTTACCTATGAGTTATACCATTGAAACTGAATTTTAAGAGATTAAAAAATATTATAAACTATTATAAAAAATGAAAACAAATCTTATAAAAGTTCATTTTTCATTGAAAGAATTTCTCAAGTCAATATTGTCCTTAATATATATTATTCATAAAAGCAATTAAATTCTGTAATTAAATAATTTAGTTTTATTGTTTTGTTATTTTATGATTCAGAGCAGATTTTTGGTAAGAAGGGGTTCGATTTTACAACAAAAAAATTGATGATTTAAATTCTCCAAAGAGTTCTGCTTTTAACTAATATAGTCACTAAAAATTTTCACATTGAATTTCTCAAGTTTTCATAAAATTAAGTGAGGTGAAACACAAAAAAAATAAAAAATATTTTTAGCAAAATTTTCTAAAAAAATATAATTTATAAAATAATTCCATTCATTTCTATCCTGGAAGTTTTATTAAAATCTGACAATTATTTAATTTTTGCATGAATTTCCAAATTAATGTGTCTTTCAATGCAAAAAAAAAACTGCTAAAATTTACTATGCTAAATTATAGTATATCTGCTGATACAAAAAAAACAAAATTTTTAATGTTCTAAAAAGGATTAAAATATTTAATTAAATATTCAAAATGTTCTTTGATCTTTCCTTTTAATAATAACATCAAGATTTTGATGATAAAACTTTGTTTTCATTAAGTTTGGAGCATGTTTTCATGATAGTATGCTAATTTTTTAGCAATTTTGTAGAGGTACCTACATTATTTGATTAGAAAAGCTTTTACTGGCTTTTATCAGTAAAATATACTATGAACCCTACTCAAGGAAGATGATAATGGTTCTTCTCAAGAAGGATAAACACAAGTAAAACAACATAATATGAGCAACTCTTTAACTCTCGGCAGAAATCAACATCAAGACAGTCAATACCATCCTGGCTAAGCACCCTTGGTCCTGTTTTAATGGAAACAATATGAGTCAAAGTAAATATAATTCATTTTATTAGTCCATGCTTAGAATTGCTGTCACATATGGTCCAGTTTAATTTGGTTTGGTTTATTTTACAGCATATCAACCTCAATGCGTTATTTAATGGTGACAAAATTTTTATTGCTGGTAATATTTTTTTTTTTTAAAAACATGTATTCCTAGTAATATTTTTCCTTCAAAAAATCTATTTCTGATAATATTTTTTTTTTTCAAAAAAGTATTGCTGGTAAAATTTTTTTGCCTAAAATGTATTGCTGATAATGTATTGCTTGTAATATTTTTTTTTTTCACAAAGTATTTCTGGTACTAAGACCTATTTTTACACTTTCATAGTGTTTTGACCCTAGTTTGGGTGTTAACTATTTGCCCATAGCTGGGACCCAAACAGGTGCTACCACCTCGGCTCAGGGTGGACCTGGGAACACCAGCAATTAAGAGGTGGTTCCACACTCCTCAAAACCTCCTGATCAGAGGCCTTGCTGTTGGACATAGTTTATCGTCTTACCCAGGACATGGATGTATCAGGTTATCCCATAAGTTCCGTCCGAAATTTTACTTTTTGTTAAAATGAATGAAATTTAAAGAGTATTTTATAATGTCTAATGGAGCTGAACATTATTTTTATGTTTAGATGCATTTAAACTAATCAAATTTTATTTGATTAAAATCTTGCTAACCTGGAATCATTTGAGGCACATAATGCTTTATGAGTTCAAGAAAGGAAACTCAACAGCCGAAGCGGCTAGAAACATTCACTCAGTTTATGGAGAGGAATGTGTGAATGAAAGAACTTGCAAAAGATGGTTTGCAAAATTCAGAGGTGGAGATTTCACCCTTGAAGATGAAGATCGAACTGGATGTCCTGTTGAGTTTGATGAAAAGCTTCTTGAAGCAGCCCTTAAAGAAAATCCTGCTTTATCAGTTGAGGAATTGGCAGTGGTTCTCAGTTCAAACCATACAACTGTTCGTCATCTTCAACAACTTGGAAAAGTTCTTAAACTTGGAAAATGGGTGCCTCATGAATTGTCTGAAAACAACCTCAAATCCCTAGTTGACATCTGCTCTTCTCTCCATTCTCGCCAACTTGTTTCACCTTTTTTGGATAGACTTGTGACTGGTGATGAAAAATGGATCTTTTATCGAAATGTTAAGCATCGTAGACAGTGGCTTGGTAAAGGGGAAGGGCCCCAGCCACAGCTGAGACAGGAACTTCATGAGCAAAAGGTTCTTCTTTCAATCTGGTGGGATCACCAAGGAATAATCCACTTTGAATTCTTACCACCTAATGCAACAATTAATGCTCAAATATACTGTCAGCAATTAGAGCATTTGAACCAAGCTTTGAGGAAAAAAAGACCTGCTCTAGTGAATCGAAAAGGGGTGATGTTTCATCAGGACAATGCGTGACCCCACACAGCAAGAATCACGTCACAAAAGATCGAAGAACTTGGTTGGGAGAAAATTCCTCATCCACCTTATTCTCTTGATCTTGCTCCTTCAGACTACCGTCTGTTTCATAGCTTACAGAATCATTTGAAAGAAACAACTTTTGTAACACAGGAAGCGGTTAAAACTGACATTTGTGAGTTCTTCGAATCAAAGCCAAAAGAATTTTACAGTAATGGAATTAGTAAGGTTGTTAATAGATGGAAGGAAGTCATAGATAATCAGGGAAAATACATTGTTGATTGAATCTGTAATTAAATGTAACATTTGGTCACTTGTTTTCTTTATTCAAAATTCAGACATAACTTATGGGATGACCTGATAGTTTATCATCATACCTAGGATGCACATATGGCCGGAGATATATATATATATATATATATATATATATATATATATATATATATATATATATATAGATCCTTAAAAAAATCCAAATATTATTCATTTTGATCTGGTGTCTTGGTTTCAATCACTTTCCTTCCACCATAAAGTTGCTACCCTATGGCTTTTTCTATAAATACTTTTATGGTAATTATTAAGTTGAGCTTTTCACTATGGTACCTCTTTTTTTTTTTTCTTTTTTTTTTTTTTTGTAAGCGTTTCACCCCAAGCAAAGGGGGAAGCCACTAGTACAGAAGGGGTTACAGAGAGTTGGAGCTAGAGCAAATAGGAGTGATAGAGGAAAGGATGAAGAGAAGGATAGGGGATAAATCAGGGCATCTGGAGATGTCGATTGACATTACATTTAAATTGTTGGAGATTATAGCTATCAGGGAAACAGGAAGAGGGGGAGGGAGTTCGACGGGCAAGAGGTGCAAAACATGAAGCTATTGGAGTGGAAGAGATGTCTACATTTAACAGTTTCAACAGTGAAAGGATTTGAGCGAGATGCCAGCCTAGTAGAACGCTTAAATTCATGAAGTTTGGGAACCAGTGAAAGCAGCTCCTCGGAGCAGTTACCATGAATTTATGAATTTAAATGCAGTACCAGATTCGTGATGAGGTCTCATCAATTTACAGTTCAATTGGTGAGATGAAACTGTAAGTTCTATGCAAAGTTTATTTTTTTTACGCTTCTCACTTGTGGAACTCTCTTCCGCATGCTTTCCAGTCAACTTCAAAAATTTAAATGCAATGTCAATCACTATTTACTATCCTCCTGATTACTCATTCTTTTTCCCTGCTCCTTAGTAATTTTTCTAATTTTCTAATTCTTTCACACCCAGTAACCTCTTGCATTTTAGTGGATTTACTGCCTCACTTGGGGATTTGAGACTAATCCTCAACATGCACAGGTTCATTTTCCAGATTGTAGATAAACAGTGTCGCCTAAACAAATTGCACGTTAATTCTCAGCTACCTTCAGTGAGAATAAAATGAATCGGGCCTCATATCCCAGAAACAGTGGACAGAGAAATACTACAGAACAAGAATGTTTAAAGAAACATGATTTTTCCAGACATTATATATTTTCTTCTCATGTTATTTCATATCTCAGATTACATTTTGTTTAAATTTTCCATTTTTTTAAATAATCATGAACTTGGATCAAGGAGGCCTAATCAATAGAAATCCAAGGCCTGAAACTCCAGCTATAATAGGTTACCTCCCTTCCAACCCTGTTTTGAAAAACATCATTTTGAAAAAAAATTTAAATTGGTGCTAATTTTTCTAAAAATGCCTAGAAAATCTGGCAATATCTTATGGTCAGGCAAGCACTCTGTTATAGTGGAACACACCTATTCTATAGTTAACAGACTCTCCCACCTATAATAAGTAGGAAGGGGTTCAGTGAGTTGGTCAGTCAGGCGATGTCGGATGACCGTTAGTCGGATACTAAAGTATCAGCGACCACAACTAGATTACTCTGCATTATACCTATTATATCAAGTTCCTAACGTTTTGTACGTCGAACCTATTTTAGGACCGACTTGGTACAAATACAAGCCTCCACTGTGAATCCACTCTACAACACACTGATGAAGAAATCTTAAATGAAGACTGAACACTAAACACCTTTGTGTTCTTTGGAATGGTTAGGAAAATATCAGAAACAACAGACAGAGAAATTGTTGGTGATGATGAGCATCCAAGTAACACCTCCAACTGTTGATCAAGTTCCTCTTCACAGATCAGAACGAATTAGTAAAGTACTAATGCAACTGGGCTAATTATTAACCATCTTCTACTCCAATAGCTTCATGTCTTGCACTTCCTGTGTGTGAAACTCGCTTCCTTTTTATTTGCTTCCCTGATAGCTATAATCTTCAATTATTCAAATATTATGTCAATCGACATCTCCAGATGCCTTGATCTATTCCCCGTCCTTCTCTTCAACTGTTCCTCTATCCCGCCTCTTTACTCTTGCTCCCACTCTCTGTAACCATCTTGCGTGCTAGCGGCACTCCTGCCTTACTTGGGGTGAAATGCTTAAAAAATGATCGAGGAATTGGTTTATATCAGATTAATTGTGGGAATGTGATGAAAATAAAGGTTGAGTTTCAGAATGCTGGACTTATTTAGAAAGTCACCAGATTTGAGCTTTTTTATTTTAATATAAAAACAATTATTAATTAAGTGTTGGACATTTTATATTAATAGTCATACATCTCCAGGGAAGATGAATGCTGTATAGATTCCCTGAATACTTTCACTTAGAGGAGAAAGTCTTTCAATTGTTGCTAATATTTCATATATTCAACTTTGAACTACAACAAAAATTTTATTGATCATGTAACACAGGCATAACTATATAGAAATCACAGTATTTACTTAGAGGTGATGAGAAATTTATTTTTTATCACCTGAGACAAAGTGAAAAATTTTAATCAAGGATAAAATTTCACCAGATGTTCTCTTTGACATTGTCAGTTCAGATGAACCTTTTGTTGCTAGCTTTGGAAAAGTTATTTTTCAAGAGTGGGTTACAAAACAATGGGAGTTAGTTAACAAAATGTTTCAATTCAGATGTCACAAGATGGTTTTTCCTGATCTTCAAAGATCTGGGAGGAACTGAAAAATTGCAAAGATTTTGCATTTTTTTTCCATATTTTAAACCTAAATAACTTGCTATAACTAATCTGAAACCATTCAAAACTGCATATATTCTGAATGTACACTTGGAGGTGTACCAAAAAAAAGTAAAATTCAAATATTGAAATAAACATTAGAAAATGTTCAGTCTCCTGTAAATCAGACAAATTCAAATGTTTCTAAATTTTTGATAATTCAGGGTCCCAGAAAACCATGTGTGACTATTAGAATATTTTTTTCAAATCAAATTAATCTTTAATATACCTTAACTTCCTCCAAAAGGTTGTTATAGACCAGCGTATGGTTGCAAGAAATAAATACGACAACAGCAGAAATAGATTTACGTGGTTTATTTCAACAGGAACGTGTGGGTTTGGGACAGCTACCTTGTGGTAAAGTTCATAAGCCGGCTTTTGGATCTAGGTCAATCTCTCATAGTAGTTCACACATGTTGACGGTGGTTGATGCTCCCCTGCTGCTGATCGCTCGGCCTGACCGTCAGGTCTGTTCGCTGGCCACCTGTTGACTGCCGTTGAACTTCCGTGTGACCCCTTTTATAGCGTTTTTTTTATGGCTTAACAGGCTCGAGAAACGAAGCGAATATAATTAGGAGGGAAGCATTTTTATTGGACGAAAAATAGAGCACTTTAAATATTATTTTATTTTTCGACCGGAACACGTGTGTCGGGAACATTTGTAAAGAAAGATAATGGTCATTTTGTGACGGGGTTTTGTCCCGTTCACATCCGGTTCTCGCTCTTGAGTATTTGCCTCTAAATCAGCTTAGATATGTCTTATTTTATTTTATAACAGGTTGAGTGATTGGCAAATAGATATCTCCTTAATCATGATGAGGGTTACTAATTCAAGGGGGTGGAAATACATGAAAAAATCCTCCAGATGCAAAACTTATATCATACTTCATGGGCTAAATCCAGGGTGATCCTTATACCAGGCACCTTATACACTGTGTTTAGGCCTGTGAATGACTGAGGTGGGGGAGCAACTGTTAACACGTGAAAGTTCGTTGCTGGAATTGGATTAAGAGATTAATTTTTTTGTAAAGAAATTTTTACTTTTTACCTTTGGATTAACTTGGATTATTTAAGATACTGAAGTATGTATAATATTAGGTTATCACTGTCGAACAATCACGTGGTCAAGATAAACACTCAGTTGTGGAGCAAGCTGAGTGAATACTAATTCAACATTGAGAAACAGAGCTATTTATGGTGCAATGGAGCATCTCATTATGCTAAAGTGGGATAGTCCATTGCTTGGGCTGTGATTGGCTGCTGGTACCTGAGTGGAAGTATTTCTATATAAATACTAGCATGATTTCTCAGTTAGTTTGCAGGGTTTGTATTAAGTTACAACCTGCTTTATTTTTGTCTGCCAGCTGGATGCTAGCTGGGACTCTTACGCCGGTAAGTGTTGTTTATTGTATTGTTATTCTACACTCACATATAAAATGATGCATTTGTGGTCGGTTGTTGATCCGGTCGTCTAACGAAGTAACCTCCTTAGCATAAAAAAAAAATCCTGACTTATTCCTGGCTTTTTCTTTCCAGATATGAGTACAAACTGGGACAAAAAAAAACCTTTTTGCATCAAATCACTATATGCGATGAGAAATGGATACTCTTTGACAACAGTAAGAGAGTATGCCAGTGGTTAGTTGCTAGTGAATCACCAAAACAATACCCAAAACCTCCACTGCACCCTAAAAAGTTAATGGTTACTGTATGGTGGCCTTTCAAAGGGGTTATTTATTATTCATTCTTGCCTCAAAGAAAAACAATAACAGCAACCTTGTATTGTGGAAAAATTTAGCATATGCATGAAAAAGGAACATTCTGAACTTGTGAATAGGAATGACCCAATTTTGTTGCATGACAACACACGTCCGCACACTTCACAACAACTCTTCAAAAGCTGTATAGCCTGACTTGTGAAATTTTTCCTCATTCTCCATATTCACCTGATATCTCTCCTACTGATTATCACTTATTTAAACATTTTGAGCTTTTCATGTACAATAAAACATTCTCCAATAAGGAAGAGCTAATCGAAATATTTGAACTGTTTATCATATCAAAGGACGAGAATTTTTTAAAGATGGGTTCAAGAATTTAGAGGTACGTCGAAGAACAGCCATTTGTCAACATGGTGCCTATTTCAACTAAATTTGTTATTTAACATTTCAGAAGTGTTTTATTCATTTCTCATAAAGTGTGTCATTTCATGTGTGACAACCTAATACTTATTCTATAAACAAACTTTTTCAGTGTGAAATTCACAGTTAAGAATTCATAAAGTTAATTTAAATTTAATATTTTTCTCTATGCTGTTGTTCTTCAACAATGAATGTATTAAGTATAAAATTAATTTTTTATGAATAATTTGTTACGTGAACAAACATATTTTTTTTAAAAAAAGTATGTTGAATTTTTCTGCTGTTTGTAAATAAATAAAAGATATTTTTCACTACGAAATTAATGAAAAATGACACTTATTAAAGAATTTGTCACAGTTAATTGTGGGAAATTTGTCTCGGCTTTCCCACATGAAAGAGTTGAGGTTAAAAATGTGACAAAATTGAAAAAGCAACAACAGCTTGAAAGATGAGAGTGGACAATTCTCTATTTTGAGAAAAATGTGTGAAATTTGTTCTGGCTTTCCCACATGAAAGGATTGAGGTTAAAAATGCGACAAAATTGGAAAAAAAAAGCAACAATGGCTTGAAAGATTAGAGCAGACAATTCTCTCTTTTTACACGGAAGAATAAAGACTCAAACTCCTGCTTAGCGTGTAACAATAAAAGAAGAAAATGTTTATTTACATGCACAAAAAAAAGAGTAAAAGGATATACAATTACAAGAGAAAGAAAAGGAGAAGAAAATTCCGTTAACTTTAAAGGAAGAAAAAGTGTTCATAAAAAAATGGCTTGCTCAAAATATTTCTCTGAGCGCCAAAAAAGTTCTTTAAGTGAGTAGATTGTTGAAGGGTTAAAACACTCACAGATTTCTTCAGAGTTCTTGTATAGAAGGAAAATGTCATAAGATATGAATTTTGTAGTTGAGTGAGTTCATAGGCTGATGACAAAAATCTTCTGGTTGCAAGGAAGCAGATCTCGCTTAGTTTTTAGTAGTGGGTCGATAGTCTGTCTTTACAGCCCAGCAGATAGATCTTCTTTGTTGAAACTGGTTCCAAAATTGACTGGTGTCCTGTCACTGAACTCATGTTATCACAGATGGTTGTCGAATTCTCACTGCCAAACAAGCGTAAATTATCTGTATTTATGAAGATTAGGAGACTCAGAAAATATCAGGGACTTTTCCCTCCAAAATTGCTATACGCATTTGCTGTCCATTTGTTAGAAAATATATTCTTATCTCTGATAAGGATCAAGGTTTTGGGAGCTGCTTTTTGAAGCAAGGGTCTGACAAGTTGTGAGCATTACCTCCAGACTTTATGGCACTATGGTCAGCGTAATGTTGGGCAAATTCCTTTTTATATTTTCCAACTCTCTCATTCGTCTGAAAATATATTACCTCTGATAAGAAGAATCAAGGCATTTTTCCCCCCAATATTTTACGTCATTAGGATTGGCAGTGTTATATTCCCTATTTAGTTACGTGGGCGATGTGAAAACAATGTGGGCGAAATACTGCGTTTGGTTGCAAACAATGAAATTCAGAATCGAAAGAACAAGAAAGACTGTAGATATATTTTATAGTCTCTTTTAGTGAGGAAAATAAGAACAAGTAAAAAGTTCGTATTTAAGAAGTTGAGGGAAAGGTACCCTTTGACAAGGCGTCGGACGAGAGTTCATTAGCAGCAGCAGTCACATGCTTCGTTCGTCGCGGGGCCAGTGTGTCAGGAGCGAGCGACGTGACCCTTCTGCCTCCGCCGTTGAATGGCACTCCTTTTGACTTTCCCGTGTTGAACTTATACACGCCTATCGGCTCCAAATGGCAATTTTTTGAATACGCGGGAGACGGTCCGATTGGTTGATTTAATTCTTTTCATTTTTTTTTCGAGTTTATCCCAAACAGAAGTATCTGCGTCGAGCCTATGCGTAGACGTGTAGTTTTCATTTCGAGTCGGGGACTCGTGATGGTAACTTCCGATTATCGAAGCAGGGCAAGATCTCATCTTGTAACAGCAGTGATGTCTAGCTAGTGTGAACTCCTCTGTTATGATCCAGAATGATGGTATTTCATCATTCTAAAAACAGCCTTTCCACCAGTGATGATGAATGATAAGGATATTTCCTCATTCTAAAATCTGAAACTACATCATTATAAAAACAACCCTTCTGCCATATGTGTGGTCAGTAGAGTAGCAGTAGTAAAAAGAACAAGATAGATGTATCGCCACCACTCTGTGAAAATCCACAGTTGATGGTCTCAAACGTTTCCCTTAGCCACAAAATTCTCAGAACAAGCAAAAAAAAAAGTAAGCACAAACTTTTAAAGAAACAATGACACTGAGAAACATATATATTGTAATTAACATAACGAAAAGAAAAATACACCTCTCGATATCTCTGAGATGAGGTATTATGATTACTTATATTATTTACATTATTCGGACTGTTATCCTCACCTTCATTGCCATATTCACATTTCAGCCATTGTATGCTCTGGCCTTCTTCAGGTGATTGGAATTTTGAACTGAACCCTTTATTTCATCCACTGGGATAGATTGTTCTAGTTCCACATGCCATGCCTCTTCTGGATTGCTCCCTTGTTTCCCTTTAACTTGGCTCTCCAAGTTTTTGTTCACCACTACTGTAGACACTCAAAACTCTATGTCACTGAATCTAACTAATGCCTTTATCCACTAAGTCATGTGTCCTTGAGGACATCTGTGTATGAATTTTTTGAACTTACAAACTTAATGTTTCAGCAACCATTTTTACCAGTGCTCATAATACAATTTTTCTGTTATTATTGCATTTTTTACCAGGGCTTATATTGCAATTTTCTGTTATTCATTGCTTTTCTCTAGTACTTCTTATTACTGGTTTCCATATTGTATTCATTTCAATGCTTGGCCAGCTCAGGAGATTTTGATGGCCTAGCATATGTACTGATTCCTTAAGTTTTCGTATTTTCCAGTGATATTTCAACCACATCCAACGGGGGGGGGTCTCCCCTTTTCCTCTATATGTGGTCAGCTATGCCTGATTTTTTTATTTCCTCTCATGTTACCACTTTATGATGTTCTTGCAGTCTTACCTAAAGGAGGCAGCTTGTTTCTCTTTTATATTTCTTACCACAGCTGCACAGGATGGCATACACACAGTCCTTAGTCATGTTCTCCTCTATGGGGGGGGGGTCTTACTCAGAAGAGGTGTTTGCAAAGTGTTGAACCACTTTTGAAGGTTGTCCTGGTGTTATATGGACCACAGATCTTTTGTATTTTCTTTGATAATCCCATCAGATAGAAAACAGCTTCAGTCTGCTTATCCTGAATGTTGTTATCCTCTTGTACCCTTCTGACCTAGTTTGTCAGAGCAGTTGCCATGTACCAGGGTAGTTGTTACAATGTAGGATACTGCTTATACTGACCATTTCTTGTTCATATGTCTCTGGGTTGCCACTTATGACTTTTGCATGATTTTATAAGCAGCAGATGATCCCTTTCTTTACACTGTATGGGTGTTTGGAGTTGAAATTGAGGTACTGTCTGGTGAATGTAGGCTTGTGGTATATGGATGACTTGAACCAATGCTCTGTTCAAGATATTAGTACATTCAGAAAGGCGAGTTTGTTGTTTTCTCTCTCCACTCTGAATTTTATCAATGATCTTATTGAGTTCACATGGTCCAGTAGTAGCTGGACCTCTTCCTGGCGTGGCCAGAGTATGAATATGTCATCTATGTATCTCAGCCATAGTGTTGACTTTAGTGATGTAGATTCTAATGCCATTTCCTCAAAGTATTCTAATTATGTTTGCCATTGCTGGTGATAATGGTGAGCCCATTGCTAAGCCCTCATCCTGTCAATATATGTCTAATCCCATTGGGTTCTTGTTTAGCAAACAACACTCTTCAGAATGGAATCAGATATATGGCCAGTGGATAAAGGCGTTGGTTAGATCCAGTAACTAGTGAGTTCAATACCTGGCTACAGCAGGGGTGAAACAAAACTTGGAAACTTGAGTTAAAGGGAAATAACTGAGACATTTGGAAGAGGCATGGCACATGGAACTAAGACAATCTACCCTGGTGGACGAAATAAAGAGTTTAGTTCAAAATTCCAATCACCTGGAGAAGGCCAGAGTACACAACAGCCGAAACATTCTATTGTGGTTTTGTTTTACATTTTATTCATTTCATTTTCAGTATAAAAATGAGAAAAGTAATCCACTATCAAATACATATTACAATGGGGTAACTTACATTACACATACCCAACATCTGACACTGTTACTCCTTTATGTACATTGTATAGCATGGTTAAGAAGAAATTGTTCTTAATTCACAGCTGTGCTAATTTATGTCTCTTTGCATCCAAGGACATGTTGGAATCAGGCTGGAATCAGAACTTCTTTAATAAAATGAACAACAATGTTTATAACTCTAACAACAGTTATAGTGAAGATAAAGAGTGGTTGAATAAAATGGCTATTATCTATTGCAAAATCAAGTTCTCTACTGTTTGATGATGATCTGAGAAATGTAGTCACACGTGCTAAAATAATAACAAAACATTTGACTCTCAATCGATTTTTCAAAGTAATAACAAGCCAGTCAAATCTAACTCAATTCTTCTGTCATGCATGTGCCTTTGTTTTCATTCCAATCATGGGAAATGTGACAGAGGCAAATTTCCTTGTTTAGCTGATTCCTCCTGTCTGTTTTTCAGTCTGGTGAGTTCTTGTTTATATAGACACCCCTCACACCCACATAAAAAAAAACAAAAAACTTGACATTGATAAATACCTCATTTCTCCATCCTGACTGTCTTAAACATAGATCTTATTAATAAACACATGGTCTTCCATTTTGTTTTTAGAATTTCCGATATACCTTTCTGTAATGATAATGATGTTCTTGAACGATCAACATAAACGTATCCTAAGCCTGAGAATTAAATAAAATTCAAAATTCTTCTTTGTCTAGAATAATTTGTAAGAACATACACATTTTAGCAAGCTAGTATAATGTAAACAAACCCCAAGACTAACTTCTCAGTTTTTCTGATCAAAATTCCCTCTTCTTCACCAAGCAAACCACTTATGAATTATACTCTCAGCTATGGCACCATCTCAAAGGGCTTTTATCTTTTTTGCTGTTTGTACAGTATTTTTCCTTTCCCATAATAATGTTATAGACAAGCGTATGGTTGCAAGAAAGAAATACGACAACAGCAGAAATAGATTTACGTGGTTTATTTCAACAGGAACGTGTGGGTTTGGGACAGCTACCTTGTGGTAAAGTTCATAAGCCGGCTTCGGATCTGGGTTGATCTTTCATAGTACTTCACACATGTTGACGGTGGTTGATGCTCTCCTGCTGTCAGCAGCTGAACGTGACAGGTCTCTATCCTGGGCACCTGTGGACTGCCAGTTGAACTTCCATGTGACCCCTTTTATAGCGTTGTTTTATGGCTTAACAGGCTCGAAAAACGAAGCGAGTATAATTAGGAGGGAAGCATTTTTATTGGACTAAAAATAGAACACTTTAAATATTATTTTATTTTTCAACTGGAACACGTGTGTCGGGAACATTTGTAAATGAAGATAATGGTCATTTTGTGACGGGATTTTGTCCCGTTCACATCCAGCTCCCGCTCTTGCGTATATGCCTGTAAATCAGCCGAGATATGTCTGATTTTATTTTATGATAATAAGAGCATCAAATGGCAAAAACACATCTCATTTTGATCCATTTTCACTTTTAACGTAAAACATTTCAAATTTACAATTCACGCACAAATTTTATAGGCAGAGACATTGAAATGTTGCTTAGTTTTAAGAATATAGTTCTCTAATTTTGAGTGGCAGATACTCTAGGAGAAGGAACATACCTGAATGCAAAAGCATGGAGAAGGTAAAAGGAATCAGTGGAAAGCCATGACCATCAATGTTCTGAAGAGGTTAGTCAATTATGTGTCATACGTGATACACGCATAGGTGATCATGTATCTTTTGATACATGACTGACGAGGCAGATGTTTTTCCGCAGTAGGTTGCCATTTCTTTCTGCGGTAGACCAGTTGCCATCCAAGGCTACAGAACCCAGTCTGTCCTGCTATTTACCCATAGCTGGGGGGAGAAGAGGAGGATTCATACCTTTCCCAAGGTTATTAGCACATAAGTGAATGTAATCGATTCGAATGGAATTTGAACTCGGCTCTCTGATTTCTCAATCCAAGCCGCTATCCATTACTCCACTGTGCCTCTGAAGGGGTATGACATTAAAAAAATTTTTACTTAGTAATATTAGCTGTTACCTTATAAGGAAATATTTAGCATTTATTGATTGACGAGCCAGTTCTTCTGTTGGTTAAAATTCATAACCCCTTTCTATTAAAACAGCTTTTCAGAAAAATAGGTTTCTCAAGGACACTACATCTTTCTCATATTTGTGGAGGTTTCCGTCCTTACATTTTGCCAGAAGTAGTGTAGTATGTCAACATCTTGATTCTGTCACTATTTTCCCTTCAAGTTATATGTACGATTTTAGTTGTTGATGCTTCTGAAAGTCATCAAGTGATGTGGCACCCATTATTAGGCAAAGTACTGTTATAAAATAAAATAAGACATATCTCGGCTGATTTGCAGGCAAATAAACTAACATACTCAAGAGCGAGAGCCGGATGTGAACGGGACAAGGCCCTGTCACAAAATGACCATTATCTTCGTTTACGCATGTTCCCGATGTACGAGTTCCAGTTGAAAAATAAAATAATATTTTAAAGTCTTTCTATTTTTCGACCAATAAAAATGCTTCCCTCCTAATTATACACGTGTCATTTTTCGAGCCTGTTAAGCCATAAAAGGGGTCACACAGCCAAGTACAAGAGCAGTCAACAGGAGGCCAGGGAAGAGACCTGTCATGGTCAGTTTGGGCAGTCAGCAGGAGGAGCGCCACGCCAACCAGTGTGAACTACTATGAGAGATCAACCCAGGTTGGAAGCCGGCTTATGAACTATACCACAAGGTAGCTGTCCCAAACCCACACGTTCCTATTGAAATAAATCACGTAAATCTATTTCTGCTGTTGTTGTATTTCTTTCTTGCAACCATACACTTGTCTATAACAGTACTTTCTTTTGGATTCTGTAACGCCAGTTGATGAGTTTTGTTATAGACAATCATATGGTTGCAAGAAAGAAATATGACAACAGCAGAAATAGATTTACATGATTTATTCCAACAGGAACGTGTGGTTTTGGGACAGCTACCTTGTGGTATAGTTCATAGGCCGGCTGAAGATCTGAGTTGATCTCTCATAGTAGTTCTCACAGGTTGGGTAGCATTCAATTTTGCTGTTAATTACAAATTTTCAAAACTGTCTTATGCTTATTTCCACCCTCGAAAACATATTTTTCTTAATAACTTTCTTTTTTTTTTGGTGAAATTGTTATAAAATCAAATAAGTATACTAATACCCATCAGATATAGGTACCACAAACAAATTTTCAGAGGAATTTGTGAAGTAATAAGAAAATTATTAACAATTTCATGGGACGTCTTGTACTTATTTCCACCACTGTATATCGGAATTTTCGCAATATGAAAATAGGCCAAAAAAGAAATGAAAGAACTAAAATCAAGCCTTGAGTCAAAAAAACTTTATTTACAATCAAAAATGGGGTCAATGACTTAAGAAATAAAGAAACATTTCACAAAATCTGAGTTTATGCACATAGAAAACATTGAAAAAAAAAAGGTACTCTATAAGAAAAAATATTTCTAGGACAGGGAACAAGAAAATATTTACAACTTAAAGACGCAAGTCAAGAATCAATTTTAGAGTGTGTTAAAGTTCTTGGTGCTTTAAAATGTTCAAATAAATGATGAGCATCCTTGAAACAGTCAAAGAGTTAAATCAATGAAGAGATGTTCAAGAGGAGCAGTTTACAGGTGTGTTGAAATGGTGAGGGTGTTCAAAGCATATTTAAATGTTGAAAGTCGATCGAAAAGGATATATTTTGTATACCTTGGGGCTTATGGCCAAATCATCTTGAAATACAGGTTCCCATATAATCACCAAAGTTAAACAATGTTGAACCTGGTCAGTACCTAGATGGGTGACTATTTAGGAACAGCAGGTGCTGTAAACTTAAAGGTGCAGGTGGCGTAATGAATAATAGGTCAGAGCTGTTAATTTGTTAGCCGAGTTCCAATTCTTGTTGTGTTCATTATATTCAAACATGTGGAAAAATAAGTGAAATTACCTGTGTGTGTGGGGGGTTGCAGTCAGACATGGCAGGCTGAGTGTTTGCCAGGTGTTTTTTTTAAAGCGAGGTCGCTCTGACCACTGGTTTTTGTAATCTTTTTAGCAAAAGTGGTGGGGTGTGTAACTCTGCCACCTTGTTACTGAAGGCATGCCTTCTCTCCCTTTTCCTCTTTTCTTTTTTTTTGAGACAGACTTTATAAGAACAGAGACGTTCGAAGGGTTCTCTTCTTCTCACATCATTAATTGATCCCTGACTGAATTTTGGGTTGCAAGACTAGGGAGCGTTTCGCAATATGAAAATGGGGCAAAAAATGAAAAAAAGTAAACTAAAAACCCGACATGAATCAAAGACAAAAAAAAATACTCTATTTACAACAATTTCAATGACTTATTAAGAAATATAGAAAAATTGTACAAAATGTTATTTTGTGTAAGTAAAACTTAAGACAAAATATTTCTAGGATAGGGTGCAACAAAATATTTCAAACAAAGACATGTAAGTTAAGCATCAATTTTTAGAATATATTAGAGTTCTGGGAGCTTTGAAAAAGTTCAAATAAATGATGAGCATCCTTAAAACAGTCAAAGAGTTCAATCAATCTAGAGACATTTAGTGGGAAGTTCAAGAGGAACATTTGACAGCTGTATTGAAATGGTGAGGTCAACCAAACGGTTGAGTCAAAACCTGGACTGCAGACAATTCAAATTGTAATAAACTGAGAAAATATTATATAACTTCTTTGTTCAGCATCAATTTTTAGAATATATTATAGTTCTGGGTGCAGGTACTTACTGTACTGGACCTACTTCTGATCTCCCCTTTGAGTCAAAAGGAATTTTCAACAAATGAGGATATTTTTGCTTTAGACCTATTATGACAAACATTGTACACAGTTTTCTTGCCTAACTCTTGTTTGCTTATGGCCTCATAACGTTGAAATATTGGTTCCTGTACAATCACTGGAGTTAAGCAATGTCGAGCTTGGTCAGTACCTAGATGAGTGACCATTTGGGAATACCAGGTGCTGTGCAAGTGTTAGTGGACAATGGCTTGGAATTGTTAATTGAAGAAGTGAGTTCCTTTGGTTTTAAATAACTTGAAATGGGTTGATAAGCCGTAAAAAACATATCAATCAACATTTAGAAAAATGCAATCAAATGGTCCCATCAGGATATTAATGTGATGGAGGAAAAGTATCAGAGAAGGTGGGACCAACACATGACTGCATACTACTATTGGACCCTTCAACATGATTATGTAAGTGTTAAGCACAAGAGACAATCATAAAAGCATGTATCAGGTCATCCCATAAGTTCTGTCTGAATTTTAACTTTCTGTTAAAATGAACAAAATTTAAAGAATATTTTATAATGTCTAATGGATCTGAACATTATTTTTATGTTTAGATGCATTTAAACTGATCAAATTTTATTTCAGAGAACAATAAAATTAAATTTTGTTTGATTAAAACCCTGCTAACATGGAAGTACCCAAGAATCATTTGAGGCACATAATGCTTTATGAGTTCAAGAAAGGAAACTCAGCAGCCAAAGCGGCTAGAAACATTCACTCATTTTATGGAGAGGAATGTGTGAATGAAAGAACTTGCGGAAGATGGTTTGCAAAATTCAGAGGTGGAGATTTCACCCTTGAAGATGAAGATCAAACCGGACTTCCAGTTGAGTTTGATGAAAAGCTTCTTGAAGCAGCCCTTGAAGAAAATCCTGCTTTATCAGTTGAGGAATTGGCAGTGGTTCTCAGTTCAAACCATACAACTGTTCATCGTCATCTTCAACAACTTGGAAAAGTTCCTAAACTTGGAAAATGGGTGCCTCATGAATTGTCTGAAAACAACCTCAAATCCTGAGTTGACATCTGCTCTTCTCTCCATTCTTGCCAACTTGTTTCACCTTTTTTGGATAGACTTGTGACTGGCGACAAAAAATGGATCTTTTATCGAAATGTTAAGTGTCATAGACAGTGGCTTGGTAAAAGGGAAGGACACCAGCCACAGCCGAGAAGGGAACTTCATGGGCAAAAGGTTCTTTCAATCTGGTGGGATTGCCAGGGAATAATCCACTTAGAATTCTTACCACCTAATGCAACAAATATACTGTCAGCAATTAGAGCATTTGAACCAAGCTTTGAGAAAAAAAGACCTGCTCTAGTGAATCAAAAAAGGGTGATGTTTCATCAGGACAATGCGTGACCCCACACAGCAACAATCACGTCACAAAAGATCGAAGAACTTGGTTGGGAGAAAATTCCTCATCCACCTTATTTTCCTGATCTTGCTCCTTCAGACTACCATTTGTTTTGTAGCTTACAGAATCATTTGGAAGAAACAGCTTTTGTAACACAGGAAGAGGTTAAAACCGACATTTGTGAGTTCTTCGAATCAAAGCCAAAAGAATTTTACAGTAATGGAATTAGTAATCATCTTTATCTATGACTTCCTTCCATCTATTATCAGGGAAAATACATTGTTGATTGAATCTGTAATTAAATATAACATTTGGTCACTTGTTTTCTTTATTCAAAATTCGGACAGAACTTATGGGATGACCTGATAGTTTACCTTTTAACTCTGCATTAGTCACATGGGATGTTTTGTTATCCACAAACCTTTTTAAGTACTTGTAATTCCAAATTGGTAACCTGGTTCTAGGAACATTTGCTGTAAACATTTTTGCTGTAGGAAAACTCACCTCAGGAATTTTCACTGTAGAAAACTTTGCCGTGAGACAATTTCACTGTATTTTTTTTTAAATATGCAAAGTACCTTGTTATCAAGTATATCTGGCTCACACTATTGTTACTTCAATTTAAACATTTTAATAAGCAAAGTTACAGGATAAAATCCTACATCATTCATCCTCGTCATTGAGGAGTGCAAAAATTTCAACTTGACACCAGAATCTACATTATACAATTTCATATTTTAGACTTGACGTTAAACTTTCTGTTAACATATCAGTGCGCCAATAATTCTCACTCAAGGAATCTATCTTATTTCAAACAAACTTACAAGTTGAATATGCAACTGACTTTTGTATAAAATATCTCATCAAAGAAAGATAATCCTTTCACATTCTCAATAAGTTTTGAAATTTACACAAATTATTTAAACATAAACTATTTTAAATTCGCTATGAATACCTAAATATTGAAATATATGTTTTTTTTTATATTTGAACATACGTTATAACAACACACCACCTATTGATCCAAAATATAATTGACATTCAATTTATCAAATACAAAATAATTTAAACAATTTAAAATACCACCTTGTTATATAATTAAAATATACTTGATAACAAGGTACTTTGCATATTAAATTGAACATTACTACAAAAGGGACATACAAGATAAGGGTATCAAAAAAAAAAAAAAAATGCAGCAAAATTGTCTTAGGGCAAAAATCATATACAGCAACGTTTCCTATGGTGAAAATTCTTGAGGTGAGTTTTCCTACGACGAAAATGTTTACAGCAAATGTCCTGGATATGTTGGCAACATGTCCTTTTTGCTTCATCCCACTACTCTCCTGAATCAATGAGGGCATGTGGCACAGTTGTAGCTCAGTTGCTGTTGGAGGTAGACATCGTTTTGTCCTCCATTTTCAGTAATCCAAGGTAACTAACACACGGTTAGATGATGTCTTTTTATGTATTAAAAAGTTAAGAAATTTCTATTTGTTATACAAATTTGTTTTTTTTTCTGAAAACAAAGAATTTACTCAAAATTCCATTTTCATTCTTTGCAGAAATAGGTTTTACATGTCTTTTTAAATCCAGTAAGTGCTTCGCATGTTCATTACAAGTATGTGTTTTTGCAAGCATCCTAAAGTTGTTTTAAGTCCGTCTTGAAACTATAAGGATAACAAAATAATTTTGAAGGAATATCTTCACTTTTCTTCAAAATTTTGTGAAGTGGACATATCTCATGACAGAAAAAAATAAATGTGATGGGGGTGTATACATAAAATGCAAACCTAGCCCAGGATTTCTATGAGTAGCCAATGATTTCACCATATTGTGTTCCATTCTTGGAACATCAGTGTGCACCAAAAGCTGGGAAAGGGCCTGCTGCACACTCACAAGTTTACCAACATGAAAAACAAATGCCACGCTGAGAAATGATTATGTTTTATTCTGTGCTTCATCTGAGTAGATGGGTAGGTGACACATGGAACAACTTCAATTATGTCGCTCTCATAGATCAGCTCTTCTCTTTACCAACTCCTCACTCACCTACACATTCTGATGTGTGGTTGTCAATATGAATGGGTGGCATCGGAACAACATGGACAAATCTGTCCCCCACCAAGGGCAGACCAGAAGTGACTCTCCAATCCCAAGCATGACTTAATATCAACCAACAACGCAATACAACCTACATGTTGCTTGATGTCCAAAAGACACCATCCACTCCCTTACTCTTCATTCCACAAGGCTTACGGCCACATCATGTCAAAACATTAAGTTTTAGTGTGGTAGCATGGTTCAAAGCAGTTGATTATGTCAAATTATGCACATTCCCTCAGAAAATGTAATTATACTCGGTTCAGACAGTTGTATAAACCACTGTTTGGCTTTGTGGGTGTGCAGCAAACACAAATATGCCTGAGCAGACTTCTGTAACAGGGATTTACTAACCAAGCTAGCAGCCAGACAAAATGTGAATTATCTGAAAATGCAGACACACATGATTCACAAGAACACAGATTCTCTCAGAGTTCTCTTTTTCACATGTCATCCCTGTGGAAATGCACGTTCACATTTCAAGTGTTTTTCCACATGTACTTTTGAATTTGAACACATTCAAAATGTAAGCCAATTGTATTTTTAAAATAAAACTCATAGAATCAGACAGTTACAAGTGCAATATGCCTCTTTAATATCCTTCAATGTAGGATTTAAACTGGTACTCTGTAATGATATTAATATGCTTAACAATGGTACTCACATATGAATTTTCAATTTAGAACTCTTTGAAAATACTAAGTATACACTCCAAATGTTTGAAGATTCTCTCCAGAGTGAATATTCATGTTGACTGAAATGTTGATCCAGCCACAATACAATATTTGTACATGTATTTCTAAAATGAAACAAAACGAAAATGCTTACAAGCAAACTTGACAAGTGGAGCATGTCTCCCTATAGCGTCTGCTCACATTTACTTTGAAGTTAAAATTTTGTGCAAATTCTAAATAGTTAACAAGAAAATTTCTAGCAAATATGCATTTGTCCATGTCTTTCTAAATATAACCCTTTGAAAATGCTGATCCACTCAATGTGAATGAATAAGGTTTCTCCCCGGTGTCTGTATGTTCGCATGTGTACTTTTAAATCTGAATTCTGTGAAAATGCTGATCCACATACTTAAAAAATCTGATTTTTCTCCTGTATAGAATCTCATGTGCATTCAGAAAATAAAATTTGTTGAAAATGCTGATCTGCAAACGGTACACATATAAGGTATTTCTTCAATGTGTATTTGAATGTGTAATTTTAAATCTGAACTCACTAAAAATACTGATCTACATATTTACAAGAAAATGGTTTCTCTCCTGCATGAATTCTCATGTGGATTTTCAACTGAGAATTCACTGAAAAAGCTGATCCACAAACAGTGCAGACATGAGGTTTTTCTCCAGTGTGTATTCTCATGTGGCCTTTTAAATTGGAACTCTGTGAAAATGCTGAACCACACACTTGACAAAAAAAGGGTTTATTTCTTGTGTGTATTCGCATGTGAGTTTTTAAATTGTAACTCTCTGAAAATGCTGATCCACAAAATTGACAAGAAAATGGTTTCTCACCTGTGTGTATTCGCATGTGTTTTGTCAAACTACATTTCACTGAAAATGCTGATCCACATACTTTACAAGAATATGGTTTCTCTCCTGTGTGCGTCCGCATATGCACTTTTAAAACTGAATTCCTTGAAAAGGCTGAGCCACAAATTTCGCATGAATAAGGTTTCTCTGCAGTATGTATTCTCATGTGTACTTTTAAACTGGAGCTCTGTGAAAATGCTGAACCACACTCTTCACAACAGAATGGTTTCTTGCCTGTGTGTATTAACATGTGACTCTTTAAACTGGCACTATCTGAAAATGCGGATCCACATACTTGGCATGGAAATGATTTCTTTGCTGTATGTATTTTCATGTGCCTTTTTAAATTGGAATTCTTTGTAAATGCTGCTCCACATGCATGACAAGAATATGGTTTCTCTCCTGTGTGTACACGGATATGCATTTTTAAAGTGGAACTTTCGGAAAATGCAAATCCGCACACTTGACAAGAGAATGGTTTCTTCCCTGTGTGAATTCTTAAGTGGCTTTTTAAACTGGAATTCTTTGAAAATGTTGATCCACATGTTGGACAAGAATATATTTTCTCTTCATTGTGTGTCTGCAGGTGTCTATTTAAATCTCCAGCCTGTGAAAATGATAATCTACACACTTGACAAGAATGTCGTTTCTCTCCAGTATCTGTTTCCATGTGGCTTTTCAGTTTGAAAACACTATTCCGCACACTTTACAAAAGTACAGCTGTTTTCTGGTATGTGTTTTGGATGTTTACTTAGAAAGCTTTATGAGTAAGAATGCCGATGTTCAGACTTTACGAAACTGTCTTCTTGCCTTTATCTATTTAAATCTCAACACTGTCAAGTAGCAAATATATGCACTTTCTAGAATACATTGTTTAGTATCCATTTGGATGTGTCTTTTCCAACTTGAAAGGGGTTGTGTTGTCAACAATTGATATCTGTAAATAAAGTAGCAGCATTATTAGAGAAAACTACAAGTTCATGCATGATTTGTAATTATACAATTATAATTATTTTTCAATTGAATGAAGTGCAACCTATCAGATAATAGATGTTCAGTCAAAAATTCTATTTTATACTACAGCTCATCAAATATAATTTGAATACAGGAATTTTGACTTTTGCTAAATTTTATTTATCATAAAGAAATGGACATTCTATTGAAAAAAAAAAAGAGGAAAACAGAATTGATAAAAAATATTAGAGAAAAATAAAAGCCATGTTCATTTCTGAAAACAAGGAAAAATTAATCAATATTACCCATTTAACAACTGATTTATATTTAAAAGATATTGTTGTAGAGTAGAACTCAGCATACTCCCTGCTCTTCCCTACTACTGTCACAATGGACTGCTACTACTTATAAATATGGCAAGTAGCCACATTAGAATAGGATATGAGTAGTATTTTATTTACTCATGTGTTTCCGTTTTATGTACGTATGTAAACGTAAACCTCTTTTTCTTTTCTTCTGTTCCTTCAATACTCTAACTATGGTCTTCCTAGTTCTCAGCTATTTTGAACAAAGATGACCTTACAACAATAATAATGTCTAACTTAATTTCTGCTTAATTCCTACAGTGACTATTATACTCAATCAGACAATAAACAATATGGTGATTATAAGACTTAATTAGACAAATTTTAATATTAAAGGCTAGAACTATCCAAACACTGTTTCAAGTAACACAGTGAATAATTTCGTGACAATAAATGAACATTAAATTTCATTTTTAATGAAAAAAATTAGGGGGAAAATCATCCTGACAGGACTTAATTTTACTGTCACTATTTCAAAAATATTTTAAGTTACTTTGAAGACCAAATTAAAAAAATGACAGAGTAAATAAAAATAGTAGTTAATTTCCTCAAAATGAAATTCACGTGAATTAAAATACATTGAAATTATACAATAAATTAGTTTGCATTTGAATGAAGAGCAACATATCACATAATTGATGTTCATTCTTAAATTAAATTTTATACTACTGCTCAGCAAATGACTGGGTTATAATTTAGATATTGGAAGTTTTGTTGAAAAAAAGAAGGAAACATACACCCTGTATAGTATAGTATATTTTATATAGTATATCAGTAATACACAAAAAGGAAATGAATCTTTAAAAAAATTTTAATCAATTAAATTTTAAGAAATAATTAAATCAAAAAAAAAGAAAAGAAAAAGGGTCCACCTAATTCCTGGGAAATTTAAGATTCGAGATAAAATATTTTTGCATATTTAAAAATTATTCATCTTAATCGTCTGTGAACCAAGTTCTTACAAATATGTATTTTTGTGTGTAAACAAAGGAATTAATGTAAAATAATAATTATTAACTTCTGTGTTCTTTCATCTCATTTGTTTTCCTTCAAATAATGCAATATTCTCAGAAGAAAAAAAATTGCAAAATTTTACATAAATTGATAAGACTTAGTTTAACCCTCTGGAGATGGAGCCTCATTTGGAGTTTGAGTGCCAAGAAGACACAGCCCTTTTTACAAACCCTCACTTGGAACACAAAAAAAGCAATATCAAATCACAGAACACAGCAAATTATCATAGAAACTGCCAGATGTGCAAGAAATATGAAAAGCAATCTGATTGGATGGTGTGAAGACTAGCCAGCTAATCTCAAGGCTTGTATTATTGGGCAGTCATCTTCTTTGTCATTTGACTTTTCAGATGATTGATCAACCGTTGTTCCCTAAGGGTTAATTAAACTGGAAAAAAAAAGGCATTTACAACTGATGCAAAATATTCACTAAATGGTGGAATCTAAGGGAGATAATTCATAGAAAATATTAACATTTATTTTACACTTACAAAGCCTTACAAATCATTTCTCTTAATAATAATCTAAAAATAATTCAAAAGACAATGTTAATTTATTTATGGTAACTGAATTGGCGATTACCTTACTCAGTTTCCGTTGTTTGATACTGTGCATCTGAAAAATGGCATTTTATCGCAATTGCCACACTTCTCAGCCTTTTGGCTGGTATCAAAATATAGTATCTGCCCTCGGGCAGATAAACTGGATTTTACCTCTCAATTATGTCTCTGTCTTTGGACACAGTGCAAATCTCTGTCTGCAGAGTGCAACTGAAAATATTGTGAGATGCCTGATCTTGAAAAACAGCTGCCCATAGTAATACTTCCCTCAATGCTCTAACGATCAATGCCAGTACAACTGATGTTTGTCGGGGATGGGCTATTTTTGTACCTTGCACAGGTGTACATGCTAATGCTCCCCACATTAAACTGACCTTGCATCACATCCTGCCAGCATGGAGAAGCAGGAAAAGTCAATCACTTCTCAGCCTTTTGGCTGAGATCAAAGTGTAGTATATGGTTCTTATCAGCTTAATCTGATTCTCCCTTTCTACTTCTATCTTCTCTTCTTTCTTTCATTTTCTCACTGAAACCAAATAGTGTCTTTTCCCTTCTTTCCACATGATCAAAATGGAATAACACATTATTTATGAGGTATCGACAAGGTGTGATGGTCATACAAACTAATAAAGGGAAGGGCAAGCACAATTATAATAGAATCATTATGTAAAGTATATATATCCACTCAATAGAATCTATAAAATTTACAAGAATTTATTTTAATTAACTCTCTAAAAATAAATATAAGAACTGAAAACATTTTAAAACAGCATTTACAAATGCCAAATTGATAAAATTATATAATGCTTTGTCTTTACAACTGCCATCAAAAAAGTTAAATGAGACTCACTTATAAACAAGAATTATTGATTTGTTTTTTACGGTTTATCATCTTTTTGCAGGTTATTTAAACCCAGAAATTATTTTTAGATGGTAAGATTTTTTTGGAAGATCATAATGATTTAGTGATGCAAGTCTTACTAATTAACCCATAGATGAGGGAGAAGTGAGTTAATACCTTTCTCAATGGTATTTGTGCATAAGTAAATATAACAAAACCAACTGGAATTGGAACACAATTCTTTGAGAACAATTCCAAACACTTATCCATTATAACACTTGCACAACACCTGATATACCCAAATAGTTACCTAGAGGCGTGTTTCAACATGATGAGGTCATAAGCAAAAAACAAAACAAAACAAAACAAAATCAACTGCATACAATGTTCATCGTATTGAGTCTGACTAAGGCGTTTCTGAGCCCTCCAAAAAAACTTACTACTGGAGAAATTTCCATTACCATCTTTTTCTTTATTAGAGAAAATTCAAAAAAGTTAATTAAACGTTTTCAGGTAACAGATTTCACATTGAAAACGTTTAATTAACTTTTTTGAAATTTCTCTAAATTTTAAAATTAAATTATTTGGTAGGATCAGTTTGAGACACATGTGGAGAAGGAAGTGTCATAACTCCTAAAATAAATACCATCCTAACAGTTTATGCACAAGATTTTAATGACACTAATAATTTCTATAATAATTGCTTCTAATCTAAAACACGTGCTGAATATAGCAAATACTGAATCTACCAGGGAAGGCTGAAAAGATTTTGTAAACTTATTCTCCAAAATATGTTTTTACTTGGGAACAACACACTGAAAAAGGAATTCACTTTGCAGCAAAAATTGTTGTGAATATATTTTACAACAAAAGTTTTTATCAGATGAAGTTCGAAAAAATTTGTAGAATTTTTTTTTTAAAAAAAAAAAAAAAAAAAAAAAGCAGAGATCAAAAGAAAACTGATTTATAGAGAAACTGCTGGTAAGTTTGTTTGTTTTTTTTTTTACTTCTATTTGTTTTGTATTACTGCTTAATTCTTTAATAACGTTTTTTGTTTGTTTACAAAATTTTATTATTACTTTTGTTTAAAAAGAGAAATGAGCATAAATGATGAAAAAATACCCCAAACTTAATAAAACAAAGTTATGCTAATTTTTTAAATTATGAAATTATATTTTTTTATCCGTTTTAGAACGATCGAAATTTTGGTTAAAAATGTTGTTTTTTCTTTGCATCAGTGGAGGACCAAAGATTAGGAAATTTCAGCGTCTTTTTTGCAGTGAAAAACACATTGATTAGGAAATGATTGCAAAAATCAAATCATTGCCAGATTGTGTTGATAGATTTTTGTTAATATGGCCGACTTAACTTATTTAAAAAAAAAATCATTCCGATCAATTTTAAATTCGGTTTAAAATACAAAGTATTTTGCTTATTGGAAATATTCAATTTATTTTAATCGATTGGCTTGGAATTAAAACTAATAAATTAGAACTTCAAGAAAGAATTTTCCTTTTTCAAATGCATTTTTAAAATTGCGTATCGCTTTTTTGAAGTTAGAATTGAAAAACACACGTTATAATACGAACAATGAATTTAATGAAAAAATAAGAATATCAACTAATTACTTTGAATTTACCTTACTGTCTTTGGTTCGATTAATAAGCAATTATAACTGTACATAACGCAGAAACAATAATTTAATTATGGTGATCCAATTGTTCAATGAGGCCTGAGGTTTTTAAATATTGTGATGAGATAAATAATAACAACACTATTTTTTTACTCAATTCCATTTTTACTAAACTGCTTTATTCAAATTGTTATCTACCTCCAGTGTGGTGGGCCAAGTAAACGTTAGTCAAGACAAAACATGTTTTACGATAATTGAAAAAAATTAACTGCTTCTTTGTGAAATACATTTTCAGAGACAAACTAAAACTTACCTTTCCCGGGTGAATCTGAACTTTTTCATAAACAAACAAGATTAAGTTGTTGTTGGAATTCATATTTCTTTCTCAAGCTCGAGGATATTTCGTAAAGTTAATCTTTAAAACTAATTATTTTCAAATAAATTGCATTCAATAAAAAAAAATATTAAACCAGGAAAGAAAATAGAACGTAAACAGGAAAAAGAACAAATGATTACAGTAACCGGTGTAAAGGAACAATTTGTTCCTTGCTATATTCAACAGTCCCCGCCACGAGGAATGCATGTGGCACAAGGCCGAGTATAACGTCGGGTTCTCCGAGCCCGTAGGTTCGGCCAAAAATATTCCCTTAGAATCCACATAAGCGGATCGGGATCTGTCTACCGCCACGGACGAAATGTTGCCCTTCGGCAAAGCTTCGTCCGGGTTCCTCTCTGCCAAAGCAGAGAGTTCGACAGAAGTCGCACACAGTCAGAAACTGCGTTCCGACTTGCCAGCAATATAGTGATTTTCTAAGCGCGGCCTAGATGTGGCACAAGGCCGAAAGCATGGGCTACCCAGTGAGGATCGAACTCACTACTCAGTCGTAACTACTCTAGTAAGACAAGCTTTCTAACCATTACACCACGTCGAAGTCCTCCAATTTGTTCCTTGCTTAAAAAAAAATAATTTGGGTAACGGACGATATTTATTTTTAATCGGTAAGCCACTAAAACACAAAAGGGTTACAGGATGAGGAAGAATTAGGAACAGAAACATTAATGAACAGAAAAAGTAATCGGGGCAGGGAGATAGCGATTGACACTGCATTTTTAAATTTTTGCAGATTTAAAGTTAGCTGAAAAGCATGGAGCCAGAAGGGAACCCCACAATCAAGAAGTGCGAGAAAAGAAACTGTCAGTCAGCATAGAACTTATGGCTATATCTAGCCAGCTCAGCTGTAAATTGATGAGATCTCGATGCCAGTCGTTTAAATAAATTCATAAAGTCATTGTTCAATCTTTTTTCTTCTGATTTATCATAAAATGTTCATTTGTATCTGTTCACTTTTTGTTTTTTAGGGGTGAATAAACAAAAATGACACTAAACGAATTAATATCGGAATTATCTTAGATGAAAATGACTATTTTTTTATTTGGATCGACATGCTGCCATCTTGTTTGTTATACTACTCGTAGGCGAGGGCATCTGGCTAGATCAATTACGACTGAGAAGTGAGTTCGATCCTCACTGGGTGCCCCATACTTTCAGCCTTGTGCCACATCTAAGCTATGCTCGGAAAATCACTACTCGTAGGCGACACATGACAGATCAAAGCCTTCAAAGCTGTCCTTGCATCTGGTAGGGCTGAAAGAAAAGTCATCACACAAGGTACCACCAAAAAAATGCACGAATTTTTTTTTTTCCGAAATGAAAGCAAAAAAACGGAACCCTTGTTTAAAAAAAAAAAAAAAGCCAAATGTCAGAAGTATTTTTCAGTGCTACCAAATTTGACAAAAAAAAAAAAAAAAGAAAGGGTCACGTGTTTTGAACGGCAATACATTGTAAAATTGCTGAAGCAACCTCGACATTTCTCCTTTTAGTGGGGAAGGACTCAGGCACCGAGCAAATACCCAGCCCCACTCCCGAAGGAGAGGCACTGCCACCTTTAAAAGCAATTTTTAGATAATTTAAATAAATGTCTTCTTTGATGTTAAATTTTGGTTTTACTTTTTTTTAAGCTAAGGCTACTAATCCGTATTAAAAGAAAAATTAATTTTCGTATATAATTAAAAAAAAAGTTTTTAGCCATTTTTAAAACATCAGCACGTCCACTCGTCATTCATCGAATCGCCATATAGACAAAAAATGCAAACAGCAAATTTAAAAATCTCTTTAAAATTCATTATTTATTCTAGAGATATGTTTCGACGTCCTTTAGAAAGTTTATTGATTAATTAATGAACACTGAACAGGATTTTTTCTGTAAAAGTAAGCTTTACTACTTTTTACTTTAATGAAAATAACGTTTTTATTTACGCACGGTAGCATGTGAGACTCAACAAAAGTTTAAACAAAAACTGTATAAAAAATGACACCCCTGTGCGTGCGAAAAATTAAAAATAAAAATGAAAGAAATATGGAACACCAACAGTACAATAATGAAGAAATTGGTATTTAAAACTAAATTATCTTTAATCTTACATAACCAGTATAGTTTAAGAAAATATTTTTATTCTATACACTTTTATTAAACTTAAAACGATTAATTAATTTTATTTTTTATACCAATTAGGAGTCATTTTTTTTTTAATTAAATGATTCTTTTGAGTTTAATTCATTGCTTTTATTTTTTTTTATTTCTGACATTTCATGATATATAAATGCACCCAATGTGATTTTTTTTTAAATTATTCAGAATTTAAGAATATGTATTAAAATAACAGAGCTTTTACTAACAAAAATAGGCAAAATTGGCAAAGAGTTATTGAATTTATAATGTTAATTCTTTGTGTTCACTTTGATTTTTAAAAATTTTTCCCTGGCATCCAAGTTATATTATTGGGCTTGTCTATTAGCCCAATCTTACTTTCTTCGAGTAATGCACTAGTCCAACTTTCATTCGTAAATCTAGCCCTCTGATTGGTTCACTTCTACCAATCAGGTTGCCCGCACGTGCACTTCGAAGTTTTGGCCCAAAATCGCTCTGGATCCACCCACGCGATTATGACCTCTTAAAAAGAACCCAAAGTACGTGTGACCCAGCAGATGCAGATGGAGATGCAGACCTGAGCAGATCAGCAGCAGACCATTTTTTGA
This sequence comes from Acanthosepion pharaonis, assembly GCA_903632075.3. NCBI lineage: Eukaryota > Metazoa > Mollusca > Cephalopoda > Sepiida > Sepiidae > Acanthosepion > Acanthosepion pharaonis. Next base: position 1,574,691 of record CAHIKZ030005577.1, on the reverse strand, counting down.
TCGCTAACTCAAGCTTAAAAAATTCACCGTCTTGCGAATCAAGACGACAAATCTTTCCCGTTCAATATCTTCTACGAACTTCTTCGTCATTCAAGAATCTCAAACCATACATTCTCTCTGACCATCTACGATAAGTCAGTCAGTCGAACGAGCACAGAGATATGCTAATATAATCCACGTCGCTTGCAACTGCAATCTTGCCGTGCAAACTAACGCGCAAACTAAATCATCACTGACTCACTCGCAAGCCCAAATCAAAGAAAATTCTGTGAACACTGAAACTTCTGTCCAAACAACTTATCTAAAGTGAATTAACACTCACTACTATTCTAAGTAAATAACATCATCGAACAAACTCAACATTTTGCAGTCAAAGGGAGACTACTTCGTAATGACTCATTTCTAAAAACATAATATCAACATTCTAAATACAAATTACAATTTCCTAAAAAGACTGTAACACCGATACACAAGACATAAAACATGACATACAAAAACTACAAATATCACAAGAACACCAAAACAATAACATCTTCAAAATATTCTGTACATATTATCTTATTTGTATATAAATGCATTTATCAATTTTGAATTGCATGTATGTTTTTTGTCTTGTTTATATTGAAATTGTTTATTTGTTTGTGGATGCAGAAAAGTTCACGCAACCTAACATAAAAATTCCTTCTGATTCAACTCAATGCTACAGCAAATTCCTTAGTTTATTCTGCACATCCCCAACAATACTTTTATTTATATTTAGTCTGTAAAATTATTAAATCAGAATTATTTCTTTTTTGTACATCTGTTAAAAAAAATAATCTAACAGTTACTAAAGGTAAAAATAATTTTTTTAAAAAAGCTTTACACTTGAAAATGGCTTTAAAATTTATATATTTTTTTTCAAACACATCCTTTTTGAAACATTTCTGAAAAATGGCAAGAAAATGAATTTAAAAATTGCTTTGAAAAGTTACAAGTATTTTTTTTTATTTAAGTAGAGAGAATAATGTGTTTTATTAAGTTATGCAAGCACCAACTGTCAACAAAATTTGCAATATCATCAAGTATAAAAATGAACAGGTGAAAAAAACAGAATTGGTGTTACCTCACACGGACATAGTACCAAGTACAACATGTGACTTTCTCAACCAATGAGAACACAACACAAATATTAATTTTTGGCTTACACATGGAGCTAATATTTGACCTATTTAAGAATGAGCCAAAAGCTATTTGTGACAAGGACACACAGGTTTGTACACAAAATAACACACAGAAGCACACACAAGGGTATGGTTATATTAAGCGTATGGTAGCAAGGAAAAGGATGACCACCAGAGTAAGGTTGAATATATATTCTGGGAAAATAAAACAAGGAAAGTATATACACAAGGAGTCAATACAAAATAGGAGTCTGTTGGATAAGAGTTCTGTAGTTTATAGTGGAAGTTCGTTAAGACGAAAGTTTGAACAGGAGGATGGTAACTGATACTCAAGTTCAGCTTTGTGCGAGTGGTGTGGACAGGAAGTCTGGAAGTAGTGATGGCGGGTGGTAGGTCAGCCTGGCTGCCATGACGTGTGTTCTTGTGGGACAAGGCAAGCAAAGAAGCCGCTGACTGTTGAAGAATGCCTCTGCTTTGCGGCCAAGGGTGTTCTATTTATATTACTTTGGGGGATCAAGAAGGTAACCGCGTCCTTGGCGTGCGGTACCGTCTGATTGATGGAAAAAGCTCAATTGTTGATCACATGACTGCTTGTCACCATGTCCATCAGTCAGTGACCTCGAGATGACATGTAGGCCATTCTAGTTTTAGACCGTAAAGAAGGGTCAATGAATCGCAACAAGATTTGGGTTGGAATATAACAGTACCCACACCACATCAAAGAAAGCGTTCTCTTTTGGGTAATCACACCATACAGAGAGATCAACCAAGGCAAGACAAAAAAAATTTGCCTGAACACACAATTACCGTCAACTGCCAACAAAGGAATTTCTTATGATATATATATATATATATATATATATATATATATATATATATATATATGTGTGTGTGTGTGTGTGTGATTATATATATATATATATATATATGTGTGTGTGTGTGTGATTATATATATACGTGTGTATGATTATATATATATATATATATATATATATATGTGTGTGTGTGTGATTATATACGTGTGTATGATTATATATATATATATATATATATATATATGATTTTTATATATATATATATATATATATATATAGGCATGATTTTATATATATATATATATATATATATATATATATATAGGCATGATTTTATATATATATATATATATATATATATATATATATAGGCGTGATTTTATATATATAGGCATGATTTTATATATATATAGGGGTGATTTTATATATATATATATATATACATACAGAGGTGTGGTGCTATATATATATATATATATATATATATATATATACAAAGGTGTGGTGCTATATATATATATATATATAAAATGCACACATCTGTGCATACATGGTTATTTTCCATTTTTTATTTCTCTACACTTTTTGCAAACTAACTACTCTAAGAGAACCTTTTCCCTATCAATTAACTGCTAACATTGCTGTCATTAAATTGTATTTAAATTTGCTCAACAATGTTGTTTTATTCTTCATTTGAAGCATATGAAGGATCGTTTGCCCTTTCTTTCTCTTCATCGCTTCCAGCTGTAACAAAAGTTTACATTTTCTCTAAAGGGGATTAGCAGTAAATTCTTTCATTGGACCGTCAAAACAGAACCAGTAACAATCAGCAACTACACCATGCATCAAAGGAAACATTCAGTGTTCACTGACTGAGCAAGCAGTGTTATCGATGGTTGAAATTTATAAAATTAATTTTTCAGGAAAATGGGTTTCTCAACTCTGCAAACAGCTATCACTCTTTCCAGCACTGATAAGGGCAGGGCTGATTGGGAACCCAGGGAAGTGCTTTGTGACCCTCACTATCTTATTAATATTTGCTTTTTTCTACCTAGGTTTATATACATTACAAAGTAAACTAAGCACTCTAAAGGTTGAAATTTTCTGGAGTTTTTTTGGGTTTTTTTTTTTTGTCCAAATCGGTCAATTTGTTTTTCAAAAACTCTATATAAAATTCACTATTTTTAATCTATAATGTTGAATGTGTTAAAATTATTTAACTTTTAGACAAGAAAAATCTCAAGCTGATGTTAAAAATTGCCACAAAACATTATATGTATTTAAATTTGCTCAACAATGTTGTTTTATTCTTCATTTGAAGCATATGAAGGATTGTTTGCCCTTTCTTTCTCTTCATTGCTGCCGGCTGTAACACAATAAATTCTTATTATTATATATAATCACATACGCACACACACATATAAATAATCACACACACATATATATATAGGGACGTACACCATAACAATCAATTATGACATGTCTCTAATTTGTATTTAGATATATTGTATTTATTTTCACTTGTTTATTTGAATTGTTCACTTATTATTATACAATGTACATAATTAAGTTACAAGAAAATTTGTATTTATATGAATACTAGCTTATGAAAATTGAGATGTCGTAGAGTTGGAAACCCGTATCATAGATTAGGTGGGTGGTGGGCACAAGACTCTTGCATCAACTCAGGATGAGGCTTTTCAGTTTTCTTGGATCATAACATACATCTTCTCAGTGAAAGGATTTAATTATTACCTTTTTGTCTTCACCTGGGAAACAGAAGCCAAACTTTCTTTCCTCTGGGCTTGGAGCAACAAAGACTTCGAAAGAAGGACGTTGGTGTTATAGTCATGTCTTTGAGCTGGAAAGATTTGTGTAGGGACATACGCCAACTGCTTCAAACAGACTTGGAGAGCATTGCTGACCATGCTTAAATAATTGTTTGTTATCAAGTTTAACTTTGGTGGATTTCAATAATTCAACAATCCATCAATGTAACGATCACATTATATCCACTGAACCATAGTTTCTGAAACCACATTGGATTTGCTAGTTAGATAAGAATAGTTACCTCCAAAGAAATGCGATAACTAAGATTTAATAGAAATTATTACTGCTGATGAAAACATTATATTTCACCAATACTTTAAAACTGCCTACGGTTTAAAATGAGTTTTTAAAAATGAAAAATCTTCCTTGAAGGTTTTATTTTAGTTTTAATTTCAAACTAATAGATTAAATTTAATATTTCCAGTAAGAAAAATAATTTGCTCTATTTCAAAACTAATTTAAATTGACTGCAAGGAGGTTTGATTCCTTTTTTTGTTAAAAAATGATTTCAGAGCCATTTTTAGCCCACATTTATTGTAAGGTAATTCTCTTTATTAAAAATATCTTCCAAAAATAAAATATATTTTAGGATTTTAAATTTATCCATTGTAGTTATGGAATGGAATATTATATATATATATATATATATATATATATATATATAAAATGATAATATTTGGTAATCCATATGGATAATTGCAAAGAGGATATAAATCCAGAGAGACCACTATGACAAAAATTTAGAGTAAACAATACTTGAAATAGCAAACAACACTTTCCAAACACTACTGGTATCTAGTTGACAATGGATTCACCCTGCAACTAGAATGGAGAAACATATCTCAGGTCTGTACTCTCAACAATTTCAGAGACTGATGTGATCTCTGTATAAAAAAAAACAAAAAACTTTGTAATTAAATATAGTAACCCTGAAAAATTACCAAAACATTGCAATGAACTTATATTCAAATGCAATCATAAACATCAATTTAAAGTCTAGAGCTATTTCTGTCTTGAAAAAAGCCAATCAACGAAAACTCTAATATTGGATATAACAATAACATGTAGATATTCTATGATTTAATGCTTATATTTGTATACAAAAAAATGGTATATATATATATATATATATATATATATATATATATATATATATATATATATATATGTGTGTGTGTGTGTGTGTGTGTGTGTGTGTGAATATATGTACTTGTATGTATATGTGTGTGAATATATGAACTTGTATGTATGTGTTTATGTGTGTGTGAATATATGTACTTGTATGTATGTGTTTATGTGTGTGTGAATATATGTACTTGTATGTATGTGTTTTTTGTGTGCATATATATATATATATATATATGTGTGTATCATGTGTTATGTTTTTAAGAATTTATATAGATTTTGTGCATATATTTCCTTTTTGTATATGTGAATATATGTAGATGCATGTAGGTGTATATGTATGTTTGTGTGTGTGTGTGTGTGTATATATATATATATGTGTGTGTGTGTGTGTGTGTGTGTGTTGGTGTATATAATTGTATCTGTGGAAATATGTTTACATGTATTTATTTTTATACACATACTTGAATGTATGTTTTATATATATATATATATATATATATATATATACACACATGTATGTATATGTGGGATTTTATGTTATTTATATAATTAGAGATATTCTAATTTCGATATAGGTGTTATTATCGCTATGGTTATGATTTGATATATATATATATATATATATATATATATATATATATTTTAGAAAAGAATATTTTGATGAAAAATTGCATATTTTTTTTCAAAAATTCTTTGCACCATTATTATTTGTGTTTTGATCCCTTTATAAAAAAAAAGTGTGCAAAAGAATTAATTGGCTACATATATCTGAGTGGAAATTATTGGATTGTATACAAGAAATCTAGCCATCTCTCTTACCTATTTTTTTCTCAAATATTTTCTTTCGTATTCTTTTTCCCCTTCGTCATTTACCTTCTAAAGATCCCTTCCTACTTCTTTGCGCTACTCCCCAAATTAGGTCAACATATCTACAAAATAAAAATATCTTTTTAAACAAAATTTGAAATATCTTTCTTTTTTCTTTTGTCATGACCCTAGGCCTATCTGAATACATACCTCTTCATCCTCTCCTCTGCCTCTTTTTAAAACTGCATAAATTATGTTTATATCTTTCTTCGAACCTGCTAAAATATTTATCCATTCATTTGTGTGTAATGGTTTTGGTTTGAAGATTTGTAATGGAGAAACATATCTCAGGCTTGTACTCTCAACAATTTCAGAGACTGATGTGATCTCTGTATAAAAGAAAAAAAAATCTTCGTAATTAAATATAGTAACCCTGAAAAATTACCGAAACATTGCAATGAACTTATATAATTTGTAATTTTTGATTCTAATGAAATAAATATGATAGGATTGTGAGTCTTCGTTTTCATAATATATATATATATATATATATATATATATATATATAAAGGGCGTTCCAATTTGGACCAATTTTAAATGTGAATTAAGCGTCTAATAATTTTTTTCTTTTTCTTTCAGATTTAACAACTTAAGTGTCTTTGCTGTCAACCATGGAAAGATTAACAATCAAACAATGTATTAAAGTTATCGAAAAAGGGAAATGCATTTTGCGTACTTCACGATTTTTGGGGTCAACCGAGAGTGCAACTGGAAACAATGTAACGTCGTTGTGGAGAGATTCAATTCCTGCCCACTATGACAATTAGAGGTGGCTGGATTTTCGGCCACATTCTCGTGCACTGCAGCAATATTTTCAGCTGAACAGCGTAAATGTGCATGCAATGGTGTTTTCACATCTGCCACCAACTCAGTTTGTTTGAATTTACAATTTTTCCAATTGCACTCTTGAAACTTTAACACATTGTTTGATTGTTAATTTTTCCATGGTTGAAACTGCCAAAATTTAAAATTGGTCCAAGTTATTGGAACACTCTTTATATATATGCGTGTGTGTGTGTGTGTGTTAGCGGGAGGTGCTAATTCTTTGTAATGGATGCACTTGAGAACTTCTAGAAGAAACAAATTCAACATTTTTCAATAGAAAGAACTCGTGAAAGATTTTTATACATATATTTTTGTATAAAGAACAACATCGATAACAGATAAGAAAGAAGAGAATTATAGTTAGACGTATACAGATAGCTCATGCTGGTTAAAAGAAAGAAAAACATTTATGGATTAGTCATAGTGCATGTGTTTGCTCCGTGGTTGAGATGAAATTAAGGAGTCAACTTGCTATGCAACTAGGTATCCCCCAGAGGGAAGTCTGAACTTCATATTGTACCTGCTGCATTCTAGAGTAAAAAGGGAAAGTTTCCTTTATTGTCCTGAACAGAATGCTATCAAGCAGTCACACTAGTAGACAAGGTGGGATGATCTTGTTGTTCAAATTATCCTTTTTCAACTGTTATTAACTACAGCTGAAAAAGAATTCCCATATAGTGCTGTTCGATAAAAGTGACTCACCTGATTTTTTTTACTAAATGTTCTCTTCTCTGATGAAATGAAAATTGAGCTAAATTCAAAGGATAAGCGATCTAAAATCCAAAGAAGCTTTGAAAGCTCTTTGAATTTAGCAGTAAGTACTGTCAAGCATCCGTTCAGTATAATGTTCTGGGGATGCTTTTCTTTTGATGGAAATGGTTTCTTAAAACCTATTGAAAAGACCATCAGGAGCGAGCAGTACAAGAGAATATTAGAGTCTTGTCTGCTCATTATGCTGAAAGGGTGCAAATCGACCCCACCAAGCTCATTTTTATGCAGGATAATGCTCCCTGTCACAAATCAAAAAAATTATGGAGCATTATAAAGTACAGGCTCTCGAGAAAGCAGTTGAGCAACATGCTCCATAAGTTTTCTATGAGGTTGAGGCGCCCATGTCATAACACTCACCTGCTTCTCATCAAAGTATTCATTCATCGGATTTTAGATCGCTTATCCTATGAATTTAGCTCAACTTTTGTTTCATCGGAGAAGAGAACATTTAGTAAAAAATATCAGGTGAGTCACTTTTATCAAACAGCACTATATATATATATATATATATATATATATATATAAAAAAATCTTGATATCTTAAGATTATCACAAAATTTAATAACTGAATCAATTGGTTAAGTTTTCAGATCCTCATACATCAAACCGATGGGAGAGTCCATTATCATTATAATATATATATATATATATATATATATATATATATATATATATATAATGGGGAACTTTGCAAGATGAAAATAATTGCAAAAGTAGACTAAAACTCTGAGTGAATTGAATCAGAAAACAAAATATACTTTATTTACAATCCAAAATAATTTCAATTATTTATTAAGAAATAAAGAAACATTCACAACATTTTAGTTTATGTATGTTAAACAGATAAAATATTTTTTTTAAAACAGGGCACAACCAAATATTTCAAACATAAACACTTACATTTACTCCGGATTATCTAGCGATTAAAGCACTTTAATACATTTTCATCTTAGTAACTTGCTTTCTCTTAATTAAAGTAGCATTTTTTTTTAATCAAAATTATAGTCAATCTCATTACAGTGAGCAACTAATGCATTGAAGGTGTTTTGTAAAAATCCGTTTTATTTAAATTCCTTGAGGTTTCTTCTATGTATTCCTAGTGGCAATTATTGCAGGTTATACAGTAAATTCCTCCATCAAATTTTAACTTATTACTATTTTGTCTTGCATTATTATTATATAACGCATCATACAAAAACTTTTTCCACCATCATATTTTTTACCTAAAATTGTTCTTGATACATAAAAAAATTTATATATCATTTTCCCATAAAGTGCTCAAAATCACTGACAGTCTGTTTCAGGCATGAAAGAGACTGTCAGTGTTGACCTCAATGTCCACTTATATACATGGTTGACCTTAATGTCCACTTATATACAAGGTGTATCACTTTGGAAGCAGGTTGCTCACACCAAAATAGCAGCAAAGGTTGGATGACTCAGCTTCCTTCAGTCTAGAAGTGCAATCTCATACAACCATGCAAAATCACATCCATTACCATTTGCTCAGCCATATGTAAAAATCATATCTGCCTGCTCACGATATGAATATCCTGCCACTGTTAACTCACAACTACAGAATTTGAATGTTGAAGCCAGATTAGTCATAAATGTACATGAATGACAAATGTAACCTAGTCTACATGGCAACACAGTGCCATCTACCACAAACCTTCCTTAAACTTAATTCAAAAACAAAGGATTTGCAGACATATGTTTATATGGTCCTTTGTCCGTGTTTTGATATGAGAAGTCCACCCCAAAGTTTGCAAAAGTATTTTTAAAACACCCTGTGTATATATAGATAGATAGATAGATATTGGAAATTTTGCAATATGAAAATAGGCAAAAATATGGGAAAAAAAGAACTAAAATCAAGCCTTAACTTGAGTCAGAAAACCAAAGAAAAACTTTATTTACATTCAAAAATAGACTCAATGAAATATAGAAACATTTCACAAAATTTGAGTTTATGTGCATTAAAAAAATTAAAATAATGGTACTGTATACAAGAAAAAATATATATCTAGGACAGGGCACAACAAAATGTTTCCAACATAAAGATTGAGAAGCAAGTCAAGAATCAATTTTAAAGTGTTAAAGTTAGAATGTTCAAATAAATGATGAGTGTCCTTGAAACAGTTGAAGAGTTCAATCAATTTTCAAGAGGAAGTCCAACTGAAACAGTTGAATGGTGTGTTTAAATGGAGTAGTTCATCAAATGTTGAGTCAAAACTTGGACTGCAGACAATTCAAATTGTAACGAACTGAGAAGACATTATATATCTTCTTTGTTCACAAGTTTGGGCATTTTAGGAAAATTAAATTTCTATATTTTAATTCATTCATTTTCTACAGTCTATCAACACTTTGTAGGTTATTTAAAGACATTGTTCCACGTGTTTCTGTATATGGTAAGGCTTACAGTTGGATGGTTAAGTAGACTTGATAAGTGGAGTTGATCTCCCTAGAGTGGGTTCGTCTCTCTTTTTAAACTCTTTGTGAAAATGTTAATCATTACACTTAACAAGAGGACAATTTCTGACATGTGTTTACCTGCATTATTCTAAATGTTGACTGAACTTTTTTCTTTGGCTAGATTTAAGGTATGCTATATATATATATATATATATATATATATATATATATATATAAAAAAAAAAAGCCTAAACACTAATATTCCATGGTTATAATTTATTACATTGGAATTGTAATTACGATCCAATTCATCAGACCTACAAATTCATATATATATATATATATATATATTTATATAGGTAAAAGGGCTCAGTATAACAGATAGAGCAGACAAAAATATGAAAGTGGACATTGAAGTCAACACGAGTGGCAACAGTTTGTTTCATGCTTGAATGCAGTCTTCAGGCTTAAAGATTGCATTTGAGAATGAAGCAGACAGTCATTACCAAGTCTTGACCTCAATGTTTATATATATATATATATATATATATATATATATATATATATAATTGTAATATATAATTATTTATTTAAAAATATGATTCCAACACTACATAAGAGTTCTCATGTTTCAAAACAAGAGCCAAAAACTTCAATATAATTATTTGAATTAAACTGAATTAAAATACCAAGCTCTGTTCCATCTTCAAACGAAATTTTTTTTTTTTGGAATAAAAAAAATTTCCCCTCTCCCCCCTTAATCATAACACTAAAGAAAATAATTTCTTACATATGTTTACTACATTTTTATAAATGTTATTCGATTCATTTTCTACAGCTAATCAACCCTTTGCAGGTTATTTAAATCATATTCTAATCATCACTTTTTAAAACAATAAACATTGCCAAAGAGTAAAAGTAGTTAAAATAAAAGCAGTATCAGGGAAAAAAAAAAAATAAAAATTCTTTCGACATACCAATTCCTTCCAGCACCATATTGGCTCTTCTGTCTACATAAACTGCATTAATTTTTTTGAATGAAGGTTGGCTTTATAAATGGTTACTGATATTTCATATTGCTTGATATATGATCAACTTTCATTCCATGCTGTATTGTATCTACTTTGCTCAATTTTGACAATTCCTTTCTAAGCCTAAAACTGGAGATATATCTATAGAAAAGAAAACAAAAGCTGATTCACCCAGCCCTGCCCAAATAAGGATTTAATTCTTACATTGATATGTATACTTGTAAATACTGATATGCATGCAAGGCCAAGTAGTTACACTGTAAGCATTCTGACCATGAGACGTGTGAATCTCATCAGGGTTAATATGTCAGGGAGGTGATGTTTTGATAATATTGGCCTAGGGATATATAGCACCATTGGGAGTGTCTGAAAAGCATTCCACAGTCTGATTCAAGCCTTATCAGTGAAACTGGGTAAACAAAAATGGTTAGAAACCATTGATGGGTATGCTAGCATGGTCAAAAGACATTGCAATTGAGGGTTTCAGTGTGCTAGCAATATTCAAAATGTTGATCATGCCAGATACTGCACTCTGTCCTAGAAACTGTAACTACAATCCACTCAGTATAGTTGCAGTTTGGATCACAGGTTGGCGCTGTGGAACAAACACAGATGTGCCTGAGTAAATCTGCAACAGAGATTAACTAAGCTAGCAGACATACAGCCATAGAAAATGAGAATTAAATGACAATGCTTACAAGAACACAAATTCTCAGATTTCTCTAATGCCTTTTCACAGATTCACTTTTCATGTGTTTGTTCATATGCATACTTCTGAATTTGAACACATTAAAAATGAAAACAGTTGCATTTTTAAAGTAAAATGCATTGAATACTTTGAATCAGTTACAAGTGCAGTATGCCTCTTTAACAGGCTTCAATGTAGGATTTAGACTTGTATTTTGTGAAGATATTAACATGCTTAACAATGGTACTCACTTATGAATTTTCAACTTAGAACTGTCTGAAAATACTAAGCATACACTCTCCAATGTGTGCATGTCAATTTTCAAATGTTAATCCATCAACAATAGACTATTTGCATATGTATTTCTAAATTTACTTTCAAAATAAAACTGTCAGAATTTTCTCTTCAGTGTGCATTTACCTGATGTTTTAACTATAAATTCTTTCAAAATGCTGATTCACTCACTGTGAATCAATAAGATTCTCCCCAGTGTGTTCACACATGTGTACTTTAAGTTTGAATTCTGTGAAATTGCTGATCCGCATACTTCACATGAATATACTCTTTTCTCCTGTATGGATTCTCATATGCCTACAGAAAAGAAAATTTGTTGAAAATGCTGATCCACAAATAGTACATATATAAGGTTTTTCTTCAATGTGTGTTTCCATGTGTATTTTTAAATCAGAACTCACTAAAAATACTGATCCACATACTTTACAAGAAAATGGTTTCTCTCCTATGTGGATTCGCATGTGACTTTTCAACTTAGAATTCACTGAAAAAGCTGATCCACAAACAGTGCACACATAAGGTTTTTCTCCAGTGTGTATTCTCATGTGACCTTTTAAAGTGGAACTCTGTGAAAATGAGGAACCGCACACTTGACAAGAAAAGGGTTTAACACCTGTGTGTATTCGCATGTGACTTTTTAAACTGTAACTCTCTGTAAATGCTGACCTACAAATTTGACAAGAATATGGTCTCTCACCTGTGTGTATTCGCATGTGTTTTGTCAAACTACAATTCACTGAAAATGATGATCCACATACTTTACAAGAATATGGTTTCTCTCCTGTGTGCGTTCGCATATGTACTTTTAAAACTGAATTCCTTGAAAATGCTGCTCCACAAATTTCGCATGAATAAGGTTTCTCTGCAGTGTGTATTCGCATGTGTACTTTTAAACTGGAACTCTGTGAAAATTCAGAACTACACTCTCCACATGAGAATGGTTTCTTTCCTGTGTGTATCATCATGTGACTCTTTAAACTGGCACTCTCTGAAAATGCTGACCCACATATTTGGCAAGGAAATGATTTGTTTGCTGTATGTATTTTCATGTGCCTTTTTAAATTGGAATTTTTTGTAAATGCTGATCCACATGCATGACAAGAATATGGTTTCTCTCCTGTGTGTATTCGCATGTGATATTTTAAATTGGACCTATCTGAAAATGCAAATCCACACACTGCACAAGGGAATGGTTTCTCTCCTGTGTGTACACGGATGTGTATTTTTAAAGTGGAACTTTCTGAAAATGCTGAGCCACACACTTGACAAGAAAATGGCTTCTCACCTGTATGGATTCTCAAGTGGCTCTTTAAACCAGAAGTATTTGTAAATGCTGCCCCACATGTTTCACATGAAAATGGTTTCAATCCTTTATGTTTTCGTATGTGATATTTTAAATTGCGCTTTTCTAAAAATGTTTTTCCACACACTTGACAAGAAAATGGTTTCTCCTCTACGTGCATTTGCATGTGGTCTATTAAACTGGAGTTCTCTAAAAATTCTGATCCACATGTTGTACAAGAATAAGTTTTCTCTTCATTGTGTGTTTGCAGGTGTATATTTAAATCTGAAGGCTGTGAAAATGACAATCCACACACTTGACAAGAATGTGGTTTCTCTCCAGTATCTGTTTCCATGTGGCTTTTCAGTTTGAAAACACTATTCCGCACACTTTACAAAAGTACAGCCGCTTTCTGATATGTGTTTGGATGTTTACTTAGAAAGCTTTATGCATAAGAATGCTGATGTTCAGACTTTGCAAAAATGTCCTCTGGTTTGTGCCTATATAAATCTCAACTCTGTCAAGATGCAGATATACACACTTTCAAAGAATACATTGTCTGCTTAACATCCATTTGCATGTATCTGTTCAAACTTGAAAGATGTTGCTGTCCTCAACAATTGATATCTGTGAATAAAGAAATAGTCTAATTAGAGAAAACTATGAGTTCATACATTATTTGTAATTATACAATTATAATTAGTTTGCATCTGAATGACGTACAACATATGAGATAATAGGTGTTTCATCAAAAATTCAATTTTATACTACTATGACTACTACTATTCAGCAAAAGTATTTACCATATATACTCATGTATCATATGACTTTTGAAGACCTAATTTGGAAGCAAATTTTAAGCGAGACATATCATACACGATATAAAATTAGCATATGTAATGCTGGCCCTGGCTATGCCATTGAACAAACTATATATCCATTTACTGTAGTCAAATTAGCTTCAAAATTAGGTCTTCAAAGGTCACATGATACGTGAGTATATATGGTAAGTAGAAAATAATTTAAATATAGGAATCATTACTCTTCCTGAATTCTACTTACCAGAAACACAATGACATTTTATCATTGATGAAAAGAAGGAAAAAAAATATTAGAGAAAAATAAAAACATGGAAGGTAAAGAGAGTTCTCTCAGATGAATAAAAGCGATAGTTTCATTTTTGAGATTAAAATTAACAAGCCACTCTTTGCCCCATGTAACAACAGACTGTAGGTAATTTTGGGGGATCAGCTACAAATTTGACCTTATTGAACTGATCAGATTTACTACTAAGAGGGGAGTAAATAGTTTTGTCATCAGCATAGATTCCAATTTGAGAACTGATGATATCAGTAAGGCCATTCATAAAAATTAGATATAATGCAGATCCAAGGATAGAACCCTGAGGAACACCTGCATTTATGCAAAAAGACCTGGAAGAGTGGCCATTCAAGAAAACTTTCAGTTTATGATTTGATAAGATTGAATCAGTTAAAAAATTAATCTAGAAATAACATAACCTTTCAACTTGTGAAGAAGACCAGCATGCTAAATCCTGTCAAACACCTTTGAGATATCCAAAGAAACAGCCTGAGCTTCACCATTCCTATCTAAAGCTTGACATACTCTTTCAGCAATAATCATTAATGCATTAGCAATTGAACTCGAGAAGCGAAATCCATATTGCTTATCTGAAAGAAGACTGCAATGAGAAATGCTTAAACCTCTGGTACTTTGCCAAAAAGAGGTAGAAGGCTAATAGGCCAATCATTAGAAGAATTAGATGGTTTGCCAGATTTCTTAAAGACTGAAACTACAGAAGAGCATTTCAAACAAGCTGGAAAAAAAGAAACTGCATTCATTATATATATATATATATATATATATATATATTGTAGAGTTTAGAGTAAACAGGAGACAATTCAAGAGCACATTTCTTAAAGACAATTGCAATCAGGTCCACATACTTTGTGAGGATCCAGTTTAGATTTAATTCTATGGTTACTATTTAAAAAAATACACATTTCAAGTTAGTTCAGCAATCAAATTAAAAAGGAAAATGCCAGGTTAAATAAAAATGGCAATTCATTTACACAAAATCAAATTCACACTTATTAAAATATTAAAAAAAATGATAAGATCAAAAATAAAAGGATTCACTTAATTTCCAAGATGTTTCCAATTCCACAGAAGTTAGAATATCTCTGCATATTAAGAAATTTCCTTCTGAATTCTTTGTAGGCATTTGCATTTGTATTTGATAATGAACTGTCCACTCTGACATCTAGTGTAAAATATATATTCCTTGTTGTAGTAGAGGATTTACTAGTCCCAATGATCCCAAGAGTGAAGCCGTCTAGAGTTCCAACTGCTGTTAGGCCACCCATGGTGGCAAGTTCAAAAATGAATGGCCAGACTGAATGTGATCAACCCAATGGCAAAATAGCTGAAGATCTATATGATCTCAACAGCCAAACCTGCAGAAGAGGACAGGCATAACTAAGGCATACCTTGACAGACCAAGCATCTGACAGCCTGATGCAAACAGGTTTGCCAGAAGATTTTGCCTGTCTCAATCCCCTTTGAGCTGCGAGAGACAAGCTTCTGGCCAAGTGTGTGGGCTTCTCCATCATGCAGTTTTGTCCGCCAAAATCATATTTATGTGAATGACCTCATCAAACTTTCTGATTCACAGACATCTCCACCACCAGGGAATAGGGAGAAAGGATGATGATACCAAAAACTTGCACCAATTAGAAAAAAAAAAAAACAAATGTAAATAAAATCAAAAAAGTGTGGGTACTGCCAAAATAAATGTTTGTTTCTTTTCTTTGAATAAAAAAAAAGCAAAAAACATAAAAAAAGAAATTAAGCAGTTTTTGAAAAACAACAAATCAGGGAGCTGTCCAATGTAAATGAAATTTTCAACAATTATTCATTAATGAATTGGATACTGAACAGTTACACACCCACTTCAATACATCATGAACACTTAATTTGACAAATATTTTTTTATAGTTTTATAAAGAAAAATCACTGAAGATATCACTAAAGGATTTTGCAATATCAAGTTAGAAAATCTTGAAAGTTTATCCTGAATCCTTACAAAATTAATTCAATAAAACCCCAAAACATAATTTTTGTTCAGGCATATTGCTCATCTAATTTAACAAAACACATTATTTTCTCTCCAATTTGAAAGTGGGTGATCTACACAGAATATTTATTTTCAAAAAAATTGTAAATTTCAGTGAAAATTTTGAAATTCCTTCCAATTACCGATGACAAAATCCTTTTTTATTAAATAACAAGGAGTCTGAAGAATCAAAAACTGTAAAGTTTAATGCTATATCATAAATATTTTTAAGAGTTTTATTTTTATTTATTTACAACTGTTATTTATATTCATTTTAGCACAGAATTTCAAAAAGGAAATTCTTCTGAATTACTTCCTGTAAATTATAATACTATTTTCAATCATGAACCTTTTTAAAAAGAATTTTAAGTTTTTGTATAGAAGTTCAAAAAAAGAAAGAATTCTGAATTATCTCTTAACTGACTACTATTTCCTATGAGAAGAATAACATGATATCAATGTAATATCTATCATTCTTAATTCTATATGCTTTTAGAAAACTTAGTAGAATAGTTCTATTTTTTGCACTACATTAGAAGTAGAAAAATGAAATTAAAAACTATTTGAATGATACTTCTGTGATTAATTCACTGTCTTTAATTTTTGATTATTTTCTTACCTGTTTGATGTCATCAAATATCTAAATGCACCCAATGAGGTAATTTTTACTTCTGAATTTAAGAATTATCATAATACTCTTCGTATAGAGAAGACTAGTCAAAGGATGAAATTCAGAATCATTTCTTTTTGAACTTCCATAGAAAAAAATAGTCTAACAGTTACAAAAGTGAAAAAGAAAAAAATTAAAATCCTTTAAAAAAAAAAAAAAAAAAAAAAAAAAAAAAAAAAAAAAAGGGTTTGTGCTCAAAAATGTATTAAACTTTACATTTTTCAATTCTTCAAACATGTCTTTATTTATTCTGTTTGACAAAAACCAAATTCATGACTTAAATTATCCAAGGAGTCCTGCTTTTAACTAATATAAATATGAAGAGGCTGAAATTTGAATTTCTCAACATTTCATAAAGTGGGGATAAAAAAAAAAAAAAAAAATAATAATAATTTCATTAATTTGTGTATAAGTCCTGAAAATGTTATTAAAATCTGTCAATTATCTGATTTTTGCAAGAATTTCCAAAACAATGTCTTTCTTTTTTTTACCACAAAAAAGACACTAAATTTCTCATACCAATCTTTGGCCCACAAGAAAAACAACAAAATTTTGAATGTGCTTGAAATGATCAAAAAATAATTTTGTCTTTCCTCTTAATAATAACATAAACATTTTGACAATAAAACTTTGTTTTTATCAAGTTTGGAGACTTTTCTCATTATGGTATGCTCTTTTGTCAGAGGAATATCCAATATCTTACACCAACACTAGAGAATTTGGATTACACAGTAATATTGACATCTACATAACAGTGGTTACAGAGACTTAGTAATTTTTGTCCTTGGCCCATGTGCATCTTCAGGTGTCTTCACACATAAAAGACCTTACATCATATCATACCTTAGCAGGGATGTCAGGTAAATACGTTAGTCACAAATTTACTCAATGTAACCTGACTTGAAAATTAATATTTCAGAAAGACTTTCAAAAAGAAAAAGATAGATTTAATTCATTCATTAATGAATACCTATTGAAAATATTAATGAAATACAAAAATTACATCATTTTTGGTAACTTTTTGCAAACAAGTTATCATTTTTATTCTATTTTAAGTATGTACCTCAACAGTTTCATGATACTTAAGGTTTAAAATTTTTAAAAATGAAAAATCATTCTTGAAGCTTTTATTTTAGCTTTACTTTCAAGATAATAGATTAAATTTAATATTTCCAGTATGCAAGATACTTTGCTGTATTTCAAAACTAAATTAACTCAAGGGAGTTTTCATTTTGAAATTGCTGATTTTAGCACCATTTTTAGGCACCTTTCATCACAATGTAATTTTCTTTATTAAAAAATCTTTCAAAAATAAAATATACTTTTCTGAAACTTTATTTGAGGGATATTAGCTGATTTAATGTTTAATTAATCTGATTTGAAACAAATATTCCTTATTTTAAAATATTGCATAAGTGCATTTTTCAACATGGTGGTAGTTG
The DNA here is from genome assembly GCA_903632075.3 of Acanthosepion pharaonis. NCBI lineage: Eukaryota > Metazoa > Mollusca > Cephalopoda > Sepiida > Sepiidae > Acanthosepion > Acanthosepion pharaonis. Next base: position 1,556,331 of record CAHIKZ030005577.1, on the reverse strand, counting down.
CTTATTTTAGGTGTTGACAGGCTGACAAACAGAAGTTTATCTAATGTTTCTCTATCATGGATATCTCTGTAAAATTTACTTGAGGAATATAACATGAGCACCTTTTTTATATAATTTTTGAGTTCCCAGTAATCTTAAAAATTTAGGAATATATTCTCTATAATCTAATGTTTTATTACATTTTAAGTACTTTGGCTTTAAATTTACTTAATTATTGCTCTTGTTCTATAACATCCTGTCTGAACATCTGTATTTACAAAAATCAGTACGTTTATAGAGACTCAAGATTCTTTTTAAAATACTGCAAGTTGCTAAATTGTAGTAAGCTTTTCCATTTATGATTAGTAAATATAGTTTTTACTCAATATCACCTAACTGCTACAAATTAATACAGAATTTTAAAAGTTTTAAAAATTTATAAGTAATTATAATTATTTTTTTTTAAAAGCTGAAAACAATTCTTGTAAAAATTTATTATTCATCAAAAATAAAAAAAAAACTTCAGACAATTGTATCAATAATAATGTGTCTTCATACAAGCAATTAAAAGGTTTTCTAATTAAATAATATTTTAGTTTTATTGCATTTTTTATTTTACAATTCAGAGCACGTTTTTGGTAACTGAGGCTCCTGTTTTACAAAATGGAAATTGAGGAGTTAAATTCTCCAAGGAGTTTTAACATGTAATAAAGATATTTATCTAAACTTAAACATAAATACAACATTTTCTATGCACTGTTTATTATCATACATGAGGCAATGTTTACCGCTTTTTAAAGACAATCTATCTGTACAAAAAGTAATATCTGCAAAATATATTTAAATAATTTTTTTTTTTTTTTTTTTTTTTTTTTTTTTTTTTTAAATTAATAAAAAACAATCTTATTGAATAGTTTAAGAAGTTACTTAGCACAATATCAACATTTTAGAGGTCATGGAGCATTAGGATGATTGTCTTTAATTATAATCTTTCTCGGAAATCCTGCACATATGTAGGAAAAAAAACTCTAAACTTGGCAGGGTCATATCTTCTAAAGTAGACATAAAACCCTCACAAAACTTTTTGGTGAACTTGAGCAGGCATTGTAGATGTTAGGCAAAAAATATTATGAAAATCGAAGGACATATTTTTCATAGACTGACCGTGAGCTACATTGGTGAAAAGTTGTTGATTTTGGGGTCATGTATTAGGATGAGCAAAACAAAATTTTCTATCACGTGTAGGCTTAAAATAGTTAATATTTGGATTCTACCCTTCTTATTTGCCCTACATACCAAATTTCATAAATATTGAAAGTATGGAAGTATTTTTCTTTAATTTTTAAAAAACACTGAAATTCTCTTGACGTTATGCATTCTTAATTTAGAGGCAAAATAGGAAAATTATACACCCCCCTTAAAATTGGAACAGTAAAGTTTAGCACAAAATAATTTGGCACACTTTCCTAACTCATGAAGGGGAATATTTGTGCCAAATTTCAAGTAATTCGGTGTTGGTGGGTGCAGATTTCAACTTTTTGCTGGTGTTTTGACATATGGTTAACATAAGCACCATGTCCTTTCCCATATATAAAGAATATGTCAGGCAGACTTACCCATCAGGTGGAGTGAAAATAGGGCTAGGTAACTTGTACCTTTAAAGTCTTAGCAACTGGTACCATTGGTGGCAGAGAGAATTTCTTGCGTGTTGCTTTGGAGCAGGTCCAGCACCTTCACCTGGTGGTCAGCCTTTTTTAAACCTACATGGTTTTATCAACCAATGAGAGATCACCTAATATTATGTGACCAATCTCTCTATATAGGAGCAGAAGAATTTTACAAACCCAACAAAGTTTTGCTTTTAAACTAAACATTAAGCTCTCCAAAATATAATTTCTCAAAAATTCATAAAATCAAAGAAATGGTCATAACCAATTTTCTAAAAAATGTTGCATATGGTTGTGCATACTTACAAAATTCAGCACATTTATACACCAATAAAACAATTCAAAATTTTAAAAATATTGGTGCTTGATTTGTATTTAGGTATGTTCAATACTTTGCTAAAAAAGAGCATACCCTGATGAAAAAGGACCCAAACTTGACTAAAAATTTTTTTATCATCTAAAGGTTTATGTTATTATTAAGAGCAAAGAATTTTTTAAATATTTTAAAAAATTTTTTATCCTTTCTAGCACATACAAAATTTTAGCTAAAAATCTTGTTTTTTTTTTTAAGTCAACAAAATATACATAAAATTGATCATGTCAGCTATTTTTGACAACTTTGTAAACAAAAGTGAAATTCTCCGTTTAAAAATCTAAAATTCAATTATACTTTTTCAAAAGTTATTTTAGGAAAATTAGAAAATTCAAAGTCTACTTAATGAAAATTTAATTAAAAAATACTTTGGTCTTTTCTCTTATTAATAACATAACTTTTTCACGATAAAACTTTGTTTTTATTAAGTTTAGGCCCTAGGGCCTTTTTTCATAGTGAATCAGAATAACCTACAATACATTTATTTATGATTTTTTGACTTAATAACAATATCATCTAAATTAAATGGATGAAATTAATGCAGAATTTTACAAGATTTGACATAAGTTATTCTAATTAAAATCTTTTAAAAATGAAAACAATTCTTGAAAAAATTTATTTTTCATTGAATTTTTTTTTCTTTAGTGTCCTTCCTAAAAGTAAATTGAAAGCTTTTCTAATGTCATAGTTTTATTGCATTTTTTTATTTTACGATTCAGAGCAGATTTTCGATAATTGGTGTTTCTGTTTGACAAAAACAAATTAATGATCCAAATTCTCCAAGGAACCGTGCTTTTAGTGTGGAATTTTAATTTCTCGAAAATAAAGTTGCAGTAACAAATGTAAAAAAAAAAAAAAAAAAAAAAAAAAAAATATATATATTTTTTAATTTTTACGAAGATTTTCTAAAAAAAGGAAAATTTCAAAAATAATTTCATTCATTTGTGAATAAATCCTGAAAATTTCATTAAAAAGCCGACAATTATTTGATTTTTGCAAATTTTCCTAAACAAGTTTTTTTTTTTTTTTTTTACCCCAAAAAGACGCTAAATTTCCGACAGTCATCGTTGGCCCACCACCCGCTGAGACAAGAAAAAGATGCTGTTTTTTAAGCAAAATTTCGAACGTACTAGAAAGGATTAAAAAATTTAATACAATAATAAAAAGATACTTTGGTCTTTTCTCTTAATAATAGCAAAGATTTTAACGACAAAACTTTATTTTTATCATGTTTGGTGCATTTTTCATCATGGTATGCTCTTTTTTTCGAAAATTTTTGGAGGTAACTAAATTTTCCCCAAGATGAAATTTGCATTTAGAGAAAATAAATGAATCCATATTATTAACTTTAATTTTTAAAAATAATTAAATTAATCGAAAAACGAAACACCAGATTCAAGAGAGGTTAAAATATTTTGGCATATTTAAAATAAAAATAATTCACCTAGTCTTGCTATCAAATACTCATAAAAATACGTACTGTTGTAAAAAAAAGTGTGCACTGTAAACAAAGGAATTTATGCAACAAAAAAGATAAATAGCGTATACTTACTTCTTTGTGTCTTCTTTCGTTTCATTTGTTTTCTTTCATATGCAAGATTCTTGGAGGAAGAAACTAGAATTTTAAATGAACTTATGATGTTTATTTTAATTAAAAATATGAAAAAAAAAAAACTGATGTCATTTGCGATTGATGCAAAAATGTTTGCTAAAGAACGAAAATCCAAGGGAGATAATTTGTAGAAAATATAGATATATTTTTTTATTTTTTTTTTATTAGGCAAATCTAGGATCCACGCTATGGAAGCCTTAAACTTTACAAAAGGAATCTTATTTTTAATTAACTCTAGAAAAAATAAATATAAGAAATGACAAGATTTTAAATCTTAAAATTTACAAATGCCATATTGATAAAATTATCGTCTTTTTCTTTGCAATCATCACCGAAAAAGATCAAAATTCATAGACAAAAAAAAAGGCTCTGCAAACCGCAGATTTAAAATCTGGCCAGATTTTCGACTTAATGAATGCAGTTTGAATTAAAAACAGAAAGTGATTTATTAAGGCGAAAAGTATAGTAATTTCTGAGACTTCCAGGTTAAAAAAATTAAGGCCCACTTTCATATTTCATCCACTTTTCCTAAGGAGACCAGACTACTGACTAAAAAAAAAAAAAAAAAAAACAGAAAAACGAATTTTAATAATGCCTTCTTTGAACTGAAATTTCGGTTCTTTGAAAGATAAAGGCCTAAAAAGCTAATTCGAATTAAAAGAAAAATTAATTTCCGAATATAAATGAGCTTTTTAGGCATTTTTAAAATACTGGCTTATTTTTTTTTTATCTTTGCTCATCATTGTGTACGAAAATAGGTACCACCGAAATGGAACTTTCGGAGTCTTAAATAAATTGAATTCGGAATTACTTATCTGAAATTAAACAAAAAAAATCGCTACCCGAAGTTTTAAAATATTTGCAAAAAATCAAGAAATTATCCGATTCAAACAAAATTTTCAGTATTTAATGGGTGAATTTTTTTTTAAATGAATAATTTGTTTTTTTAATTCCAATAATAAAATTGCATGATCACCTCTCGCTTCTACCCAGTTTGGTGGGTGGTGTTCGTTCACCAATTTTTTTTTTTTTTTCACTAGTTATATAACAAAAATTCATGAAATATATTATTTCAGTAAAAAAAAATTACACAATATCAAATGTGAACATGCAGAAAATTCAACTCGCATTTTGCGGCTTTGCCAAAAATAATTCAATAAAAACTCAAAAAATAAGATTTTTTTTTTGTTTGTTTGCTGAGAATTCATGTTTAAAAACACGTTATTTTCATTTAGATTCAACAGAAATAATTTTTAAGTGAAAAATAATTTTAAAAAATTACTTGTAATTTTTCAGTGTAATTTTTAAATTAAATCTCATTGCTGTTTATCACAGGAGATTCTTTTATTAACTAGACATGTTTGAAGATTTTTAAAAAAAATGTAAAGTTTATTAATGCCATTTTCAAGGGTGAACCTTTTTTTAAAGAATTTTATTTTATTTTTCCTTTTAGCATCTGTGAGATTATTTTTGGTATGGATGTACAAAAAGGGTATAATCCTGATATCTCATTTTGACTGACTACTGATTCAATATCAGAATAGTATTCTACTATTAAACTAATTTCATAGTAATTGGTAAAGTGCAAAATTTTAAATCTTGGTAATATAAAGTATAGTTCGAATGAGGGTCGAGAACATTATATTCACTTTCACACAAATAACCTTGGCAAAGCTATTTTCCCTTCACCTATGAGTTTAATAGTAGGGTAGACCAGACTCTCAAACCATGGTTAGCAACCAACATAAGAGAAGGACAACTCTGAATTCAAAAATTTGTGTGTGATAGCAGTAATTTTAAAACACTGAGCAAAAAGTGGAGACATATTATTTTCGCTGTATGTAGAAAATCATCACTGACTGACTCATTGTCATGGTAATGTGTGTTTAAACTCTTGATCAAGGCCTGGTCTGGTTCGCTGTCTTTCACCAATGGTCCTTCACTCACTGTGTCATTGCAGATCTGGTCGCTAACTGTTCCGTTTCAGATCTGGTTGCTGACAAGCCATTTTTATCATTACAGGTCAGCTCTGAATCACTATCTGAGTTTTGCATTGGAATGTAATTAGTAAGCCAAGTCCTGACCCATTTCCAGGTTGTTTGAAGTTCAACTGCATGGAGAGCCAAGTTCAAATTCCATTTGGATCCATTACATTCACTTATGTGCTATTACCCTTGGGAAAGGTATGAACCTTCTTCTCATCCCAGTTATGGGTAAATAGCAAGATAGACAGGGTTCTATAGCCGTGTTTAGGAGAAGAAAAACTCTGAATTTAAACTAGCCCTAAAGTAAGTTGGGCTCTGTCAGGCTGTCTCTAAATACATGTCAGAGACACTTATTTTTAAAACCACTAAGACACAAGGGGTTACTGAGTATGAAAGAATAAGAAAAAAAGAAACATTATTAAGAAGCAAGAATAATGAAAAAAGAATCAAGAAAACAGTAGATAATGACTGGTATGGCTTTTAAATTTTTGAAGATCAAAGATGGCTGGAAAACAAGAGAGTTCTACAAGTGAGGAGTGCAAGAAAAAAAAAACCTGTTAACATAGAATTAATGGTTACATGTTTTCCAACAACAAAATTATGAGACCTTTTTTGCCAATCTAATACTGTGCTTAAATTCATAAAGTCTACATACCATAGAAGAAAGCTAATCAGAATAATTACCATAAAAATACTTATAGGAAAGGCACAGGGAAGCTACACTACAGTGGTGGGAAAGTCACTGAAGCTGAGATGCCAGGTCAGGACTAGTGACATTGCACATTCTTCTTTGGATTTTATCAAGCATGTCTAAATATATTGCAGGAGCATCATACTATATGTGGTAGTAATATTCAAAGCATGGACAAATAGTAAACTTATAAATATATAAGATACATTTTAGTGAGAAAAATTGTCTAGCATGACAGAGTGAACAAAATTTCTTAACAGCAACATAGCAACTGATTCTATATAATCTTTCCCCTTCATGTCAGCAGTAATTAGCCCGAGAAGGTGCAAGCAGTCATTCTATTGGAGGTTAGAATCAGCCATGCCAATGGAAAGCAGAAATAGTTTTCTCAGATGATTAGTAAAGACTAGACACAGTGGAGTAATGGATAGTGGCTTGGATTGAGGAATCAGAGAGCTGAGTTCAAATTCCAGGCAAATCCATTATGTTCACTTATGTGCTAATACCCTTGGGAAAGGTATGAATCTTCTTCTTTTCCCTCCAGCTATGGGTAAATAGCAGTACAGACCAGGTTCTATAGCCTTGGATGGCAACTGGTCTACCGCAGAAAGAAATGGCAACCTACTGCAGGAAAAAATTTGCCTCCTCAGTCATGTATCAAAGGGTACATGGTTGCCTAAGTGTGTATCACGCATGGCACATAACTGACTGACTGAGTTTCATTTTGGAGATCTTAGAATTAACAAGCCATTCCTTACTCCAGTTAATAACAGAATGTAGGTTATTTTTTTTAATGGAACCAATTAGACCTATCAGACTACTGATAACGAACCTGCATTTGCTTAGTGCAGAATGTTGGTTTTACATTGATAAAATGCATAAATGACTAAATGCTTAGTGAACTATATTTTGAAAGTGTTCTGTTACCGCAGTACAGAAGCTGCAATATTTTACTTCCCCTTCATTTGCCCATTTTTTAGTTTAGGAACTTTTCAGGTTAGACACCGTTTTTGATCACTTCCTGTTAGCCTCAGTTGTCACCAAAAACCACACAGTAAAGCATAAACCTAAGCATGTGGTTCTTTGTTTTCACATCCTCCTAATCTTACCCCCAATAATAGCATCACTGGTTTGTAACTTTTAACACCTTTTCTCTCTATATTGGTCTTGTTATTACAGAGAAACTCGGATATAAGAGAGATATTCTCTGGTCCCAAATTAGAGCCTGTGTTAATGTATATATAATAGACCAAACCCGGATATAAGAGACTTCTTCTCTGGTCCCGCCAACTCTCTTATATTCGGGTTACACTGTATTTGAATATTTGTTTAATGTAGCCATCTGTTTACACATTGTTCCCAAATGTAGCTTCCATGTCACTTTCTTCCTTTCTCTGAACTCACTGCAACATTGAAACGTATATCTGTAGCACACTTTATACATATTCATGTAAACAAAGTATTTGCTACCTTCCTTTGCCCATTTAGAGAAATGATCTTGCTTCTATGTTCAAGACCTTGGCTGATTTTGTCATATTCTTTTCCACCCTTTTGTTTGTCTGTTATTTAGACTAGTCTTATATGTGTATTTCTTTCTTTTCTTAGTTTTACCCTTTTGGATTTTAATAAACCTGCCAATGAACAAGACTTCATCTTTAGAGTCTCGATTACCTGTTATGGTCCAGGTTAGGACCAAGGAAGAACAACACGAGCACAAGAGTAGAAATAACGAAGGTATATTACACAAAATAATAATACAAGATGTGGAAGGTGTTAGTATGACTGTCAGTCTAGTTTGGAGTGAATTATCGGCTCGACTCGATTCGATTCGTCCCACTCTCTTCAGAGGTGTAGTATACATAGTGTTAGGAAGAGTTCATAGTTATAGGTAAGGACCCATGACATTACCTTAAGACGATTATCTGGCTGCCAAACACATATGAGACAGACGCATGCTTTGGAGGCAGAATAGAAAAGTTTTTTTTTATACAAATACAAACGTGTACTCTTCTTGTGAGACTGTTTATAGCTCATGGTATGTTGGAACAGAGAGATAAAGAGACACTTCCTTCTTTGTAGCAGTTCTTTAGTAGTTACAATGCAATGGACCATCCGATTGCTATGGATAGGCGTCCTTCAAATCAATTCTGCAATGTGTTCTGATTTTTTAGCATAGGACAAAGATGTTCCTGCTAGTGGGTTGACTATATCCACTAGGAATCTGCTCAGTGGATGGCATGCTGAACCCCTGCAGCTAACTATTGTTATAAAATAAAATAATACATATCTCAGCTGATTTACAGGCAAATACTCAAGAGCGAGAGCCGGATGTGAACGGGACAAAACCCCGTCACAAAATGACCATTATCTTCATTTACAAATGTTCCCAACACACGTGTTCCGGTCGAAAAATAAAATAATATTTAAAGTATTCTATTTTTTGTCCAATAAAAATAATTATACTCGCTTCGTTTTTTGAGCCTGTTAAGCCATAAAAAACGCTATAAAAGGGGTCACACGGAAGTTCAACAGGAAGTCCACCGGTGGCCAGGGAACTGGCCTGTCACGGTCAGGCCGAGCGGTCAGCAGCTGTCAGCAAGGGAGCGTCAACCACCATCAACATGTGTGAACTACTATGAGAGATCAACCTAGATCAAAAACCGGCTTATGAACTTTACCACAAGGTAGCTGTCCCAAACCCTCACGTTCCTGTTGAAATAAACCACGTAAATCTATTTCTGCTGTTGTTGTATTTCTTTCTTGCAACCATACGCTTGTCTATAACACTATCAATCTTAATGGATTACTAACTTTGTGAATCTTAGGGAGACGATACAGATCCCACAGATAATTGTCTTATAGTTGCATGGAGCTTGGGGGTTAAAATAAACAGTTGATTTACCCACACCAAGAAGATTACTGAAGGATGACAATGATGAGGAAATACATGGGTTATTTTAACAAAACAAAATAAGGAATTTATTCACGAATTTACATGCTTGAAGTAATGTCGGTAGCATGTTTAAGGAAAATAAATCACAATTATTAAAGTCAGTAGTGTTAAAGTATTGTCATGTTCATACAACAGAGTAAATGATCTGACATAAAATAATATTACAAAATGTTTAAGACAAAGGTAAGAGAGCTTGTTGCTCACCAAAAGGGATATATGGTTTGCATACATTCAAAAGTAGACAAAGAGAGATACTTTGAAATACTTAACTGTCTTGGATTGTTGAGAAAAAATTCTTTGAAGCGCCACATACTGACTGGTTAAAAGCCGATATTATAACTGCCAAGTAATTTTACACTGGCGTGAACTTCAATAATGGTTGCAAGAAACTGAAACAAAATCTTTCACATGACTTCAGACACACTTCTCTCATTAATTTAATTTCTCTCCTCATTTTATATCAAAAGGAATTTCACATAGGCTCATTATTCTTTTTTGTTTTCTTGACAGACCAGTTAATTAGTGGTAAGACAAGGTTTTCATTTGTTTTCAACAACTTCACATAGCCTTGCAAATTTTTCCTTCTTCTACAGTCCACTGAATTAGGAGTGGTTGAAGGGTGTCATTTCCTCTTTCTTCTACTGCCCTCTGATTTGGGAGTGGGTGAAGGGAGTCATTATTATTTCATACTTACTACAGTCACACAGGACAGCAGACTAGTGGATCAAAGCATTAGTCATGATTTTGGTAACAAAGTAATTGGGAGTTCAATCCCTGTCGGGCAGTGTGCAATATAGTGAGTAATGCTAAAAATAGCACTCAGCAGTGCTAAAAATAAGAATTAGACAATATATGGGCATTGGAACAAGAACAGTCTATCCCTATAGATTAAATAAAGGGTTCAGTTCAGAATTCCTTGTGGGTTACCCTATTTGACAAACACATGAGGAAGCCAAATAACATGACATGGGACTTGATGGTATTTCCCTACAGTTATCCTAAAGGAATGTGCTCCTGAATTGACACCTGTTCTTTCCAAACTTTATAATAAATACCTTGCTACTTCTTGCTATCTAGCTTGTTGAAAGTTCTCAGTAGTTCCTGTTTTTAAGAATGCCAGGGAACCTTTTGACCCCTTAAATTATCACCCTATTAGTTTCTTACCCCTTTTTTTGGCAAAGTACTCAAAAAAAAAATTAACTAAGCCTCTTACTTGCACAATCTCCTTTTGGATAAACAATATGGTTTCCATTTCGCCAGGTTTGCTGCCAACATGTTAACGGCCTTCACTGAATTTGTTTATCAAGCTTTAGATAAGAAGAGTAAAACTCAGACACTAGCTTTAGATATCTACAAAATGTTTGGCATACTTGCATTCTCCACAAGCTGAAAGCCTATGGTATCACTGGACAAATATTTGGTTTAAACCAGTCATTCATAAAAAATTGTGTAATGAAGTTTGTGCCAAATGGGCAGGCTTCTAAATCATTTCATATTAATGCAGGACTGCCCAGGGCTCTATCCTTGGACCTACATTGTTTCTGATCTTCATCAGTGACCTTCCCAATGTCATCAGTTCCCAAGTAGGTATTTATGCAGATGACACAACTATTTACTCCTGTCTTAGTAGCAAGTCCAACAGATCTGAGAAAATAAACCTGGCAAATGTTCTTAAGAAAGGATCTCCAATCAGTGGTTAACTGGTGAAAAAAATAGCTCGTAAATTTTAATGTCTCCAAAATAAAATTGCTTTCATTACTATAGGCAATATTTTCTGTCGGCTATCAGCATGGCTGATGATGACCTCTAAGAGGGCAACATCCTGTGCCTTCTTCGGCTCACATTTTTTGCTGACATGAAGTGGAGTGACTATATTGAATCAATTACTATGTAAGTGAATGTAATGGATTCCTAATACCCTTGGGAAAGGTGTGAATACTCTTCTTCTTCCTCCAGCTATGGGTAAATAGCAGGACAGACTGGGTTCTATAGCCTTGGATGGCAACTGGTCTAGGAGAAGGAAAACTCTGAATTCAAAAACCTGCGGAGGGCCGTTTAGGTACCTTGTGGCACATAGTGCACCAGGTCTCTGTTATCAGCCCTTCAAAAAGTGTGGATGGTCCTGCACGAAACCATCACCACTATAATCAAATCTCATGTGCTATACATGCGGATTGGAGACCGCTTGTGAATTCAAAGTTCCCATGAAACTCCAATATTGGAGCCGGCTCAACCCACCCCGTGTGAATGCCGTTAAAGGTACAGGTAATTACTATGTCTACTGCTAGAAAATTTCACTTGTCAGAATCCATCTTGTGCATTTATAAATCTACCACTCGTCTGAGCATTGAATACTGCCGCTACTGTATATCTCAAGATTCTTGACAAAATTCAAAGAAGGGTTTTTAATTTAATCGGTCCTGACCTGGCATCTCAACTTCAGTCACTTTCTTACCGACATGACATGGCTTCTTTCTGTCTTTTCTACAAATATTTTCATGGCAACTGTTCTGATAAGCTTTTTCCCTTAGTACCTCAACTGCATGAGTTTAAGCTTGCTACTAGATTGGTAAATTAAGTCTCACCATTTTACTGTAGAACTAGCGATATGCAACCATCTCTTCTATTCTAACAGCTTCTTTTCTCGTACTTCCCACTTCTTTCCAATTTCTTGCTTCCCTATCACCTAAAATCTTCAAAGATTTAAATGTTAATCACCATCTTCTGTTTTCCTAAAACTTGTTCCTTTATTGTTCTATCCACACTTCTTCTCACTGATGTCTTCTCATCCTCTTTAACTCTTTGTAACTCCTTGCACCTTAGTAGCATTATTACCTTGTTTGGTGTGAAATGTTTTAAAAAAGAAAAGGTAAATAAAGAAAAACATGAAAATTATTAAAAAAAAAATATTAGAGAAAAATGAAAGGATTATTCAATTCTGAAAACCAAGGAAAAAATGTCAAAATGAATATTACCAATTTAACAAATGATTTATATCTAAAAGATATTGATGTAAATAGAACTCAGCATACTCCCTCTCTTCCCTATTACAGTCACAATGGATTGCTCCTAGTTATAAATATAGCAAGTAGCCACATTAGAGTAGGATTTGAGTAGTATTTGATTTACTCATGTCTTTCTGTTCCATGTATGACTATTTAATAACCCTCTTCTTCTTTCTTTCTTCTACCTAGTCTTCTGTTCCTTTGATACTCTCTCTAACTACGGCCTTCCTAATTCTCAGCTATTTTGAACAAAGATGACATTACAACAGATATAATTCCCCTAATAATATTGGCTAGCAATGAACTTAATTTCTGCTTAATTCATATAGTGACTATTATACTCAATTAGACAATAAACAATATGGTGATTATAAGACTTAATTAGATAGATTTTAATATTAAGGGCTATAACTAACCAAACACTGTTCCAAGTAACACAGTGAATAATTTCTTGACAATAAATGAGTATTAAAATTTAATTTTTAAGGGAAAACATTCAGAGGAAAATCATTCTGACAGGATTTTTTTTATTTTTAAATCATTTCACTTAAAGCTAGGCAATAAAGCCACTAAGATGCATGTAGTTATTGAGTGTTAGAGAATATGAGAAAAAAATAACACTATTGAGTGGAGAGGTGAATAAAAGAACAAGAATTAAGAAGACAGAAGATAATGATTTACGATGCATTGAAATTTTTGAAGAATCAAAGTTGACTTTAAAACAAGAAACCAGAAGAGAGTTACACAAACAAGAAGCCAAAAGATAAGAAATTGTTAGCATAGAACTTACATCTCGACATTTCAACTGTAAAATGATGAGATCTTGCCACAAACCTAATATTGCACTTAAATTAATAAAGTCTAGGTACTACAATGGAAAGTTCATCAGAACAATTACTATGAAGGTATTTACAGAAAAGGCCCAGGGAGGCTACGTTATGGCATTGTAAAAGGAACTGTAGCTGAGATGCCATGTCAAGATGAATAACATTAGCAGTATTCAAAGCAAAGAAAAATGGTAGACTTATAAATATGTGAGATTCTGATGAGAAAAATTGTCTCACATAACATAGTTGAACCAACTCCCCAAATAATGACACTATATAACAATCATATACTTTCTTTTAATTAATACAATAACTATTATACTCATTTTTTTTTTCATCAATTCACTCCAATCAAGGTGATAACACCATTAAGGAGCTACAGAAAGCAAAAGAGAATGAAATGATTTGAGAGGGAACCGGAAACCAGATCCTAAACAGGGAACAAGAGATAAGCCTTTATTCCTGTTCAAAAGACTGGAGAGGAGTGTGAACCGGACCGTAGGTGAACCGATCTACTCCAATTAAGGGGAGTGAACAAAAAATAAAAAGAGTAGTAGATAAAATTTCAGAGTTCAAACAGAGACATTAGAAGTATAGAACCGAAGTAGACTTTAGAAGGAACCGGAAAACCAATCCTAAACAGGAAGCAAGAGAACAGCCTCTACTACTGTTCAAAAAACTGAGGACAAGTGTGAACTGGATGATAGGCAAACCTATATACTCCTCTTAAGGAGGGAAAAAAAAATGATAATTAAATAAAATTTTAGAGTTCAGACAGACATTAGAAGTATAGTTTTGTAGTAGTCTATAGAAGGAACTAGAAACCCAATCTTAAACAGAGAGTTAAGGCTAAACCTGTACTCCTGTTCAAAAGACCTAGGGGTGTGTAAACCGAATGACAGGCAAACCTATCTACTCTTAAGGAGGAAAAAATAATAAATAATTAGTAAATAAAATTTCAGAGATAAAATGGAGACATTAGAAGTATAGATTTGAAGTAGTCTTGAGAAGTAACCAGAAACCCGATCCTAAACTGGGAACAAGGAGTAAACCTCTACTCATGTTCAAAATAAATAATATGGTGATTATAATACATTATTAAACACATTTATTTTTTGTATTTCATCACAACAAAGACGTTTTAAAACTGTAAATCATGAAACACTGTTTCGAGTAATGCAGTAAATAGTTTCTTGACACTAAATATGTAAAAAGTACAGAGGAAACTCATTTATCGTTATGAAAAATAATGGTAAATTTTCATTTTAACACCCGAGAGTCATTTACTGCTGAACTATTTTCTTTCAGAAATTAGTACGCGTTTCCGTAAAGCAATTTTTTTTTGTACTTAATTTAAGAATAAAGTTAACTTTCAAATATATGTAAACATCAACAAATAAAAGAATAACAAAAGAAAAAAAAACACCTAACCCTAATCTGAAAGTTAACTTTCTTCTTTAAAAAAAAAAAAAGAATAACCAAAAAAAAAAACAACTAACCCTAATTTGAAAGTTAACTACAAGGAATTACTGTGAAGGGAGTAAATAGGCCCAAATTGTATACGTCCACCGACATAATTCATCACTTAATTACTTATCAATAAGCCAGTAAGGGATGACAAAAAGAGCGAGAAGTTCGATTTTTTTCTGGTCGTTAATATCCAAAAAAGGTAGGTTTTTTTAATATCTTGCTGTTGATCTGAGTTCAGCACATACACTTGCACGGAAATAAGACTATTTGGGAAAAATTTGAAGGAATAATAGCGCTCGGGTGTTGAAAGGAAAATTTACCAAAATAATTAATATTGCAAATCAGGATCTCGTGCATCCCCAATCTATGATACCCCAGAATACACACACACACACACACACACACACACACACACACACACACACACACACATGCTACTTCACCTCAATTTTCCTATAGTAGTATTCATTCATACAAAATACAAATTTTATTATATCCTAATTATGCACAATAATGAATCATATACAATATAGGGGAACAATTCAACCACACAAATTGAAAATTAAATACAATGTATCTAAATACAAATTAGAGACATGTTATAATTGATCATTCCATCTTAAAAAAAATCAGGAATGTTTTGCAGCAATTTTTAACATCAACTTGAGAATTTTCTTGTTAAATACTTGAAGAATGTTAACTTATTCAACATTGGTATAAAATGACAATTGGAAAAAAATCTTAGATTTTGTCGACGTGTTTCATCTTTAGACTTTTTCAAGACAAAAATGAAATCAAAATGTTTTTGTTGTTAAATGTTTTTTTGTTGTTGAAAAAGTCGGAAGACGAAACGTGTCAGCCATATCTAAGATTTTTTTCCACTTGTCATTTTATACCAATCTGTCTTGTCTACAGAATTGATCTGAGAATTTAACTATATTCAACATTATACATAACAAATAGTTAATGTTATATAATGTTTTTTCAAGAATTAGTATGAGCAAAACAAATTTATGGGGTGGGACAAAAAAAAAATGACCCTAGAAAAATGTGAAAATCAGCAAAAAAAGTTGTACTTAGTTCAATTTGTAATGTATATAAATGTAGGTAGATAAAAAACAAATGTTGAGAAGATAGCGAGGTCACAAAGAACTGCCCAGGGTCCCCAATCAGGGGAGCTCAAGGATCATAAACACCGATGCAAATAACTTTGAAGATCAAAGTAAAAGATGACATGGTAAAGAAAAATAGCAATTCATTTACACAAAATGTAATTCAGATTTTAAATATTTGAAAAAAAAAATTGAATCCTTAAAAATTTGAAAATCAATTAGATTTTTAAAATTGATTAAATCAATTAAAAAAAGTATTCACCTACATCCAGAAAACTTTTAGATTCAAGAGAAGTTAAAATAATTTTAATTTTTGCTGTCTACAGCTTATCAACCCTTTGCAGGTTATATAAAATCAGAAAATATTTTTAGATTGTGAAAAATTTTTTTTAATCACCTCACCCCAAGCAAGGCAATAAAGCCACTAAGATGCAAAGGGTTACTGAGTGTGAAAGAATATGAGAAAAAGAAAAATGTTATTAAGGAGAGAGAACAATAAAAGAACAGATTAGTTGATTAATTCATTTTCTACATCTAATCAACCCTTTGCAGGTTATTTAAAGCCAGAAAATATTTTTAGATTTGAGAAGGGTCATTAACATTCAAAGTCCTTCAGATGAAAGAACATTTTTTCAGATATAAATCACATAAGGGAAGACCAAGAACAACAAAAATATTCACTGAATTTTTATTAGTTGCTAGTCATGTACGTTCTTTTTAATTTTACAATTATAAACAAAATTGTTTAATTTTTGTCAACACTTCCAATGCTAACCTTAACCACATAACTAAGTTATATATATAATTTTCAATTGTCAAGTTTGCTTTCATTTGTTCTTTAATGTGTCAGTAGCAGAAGCTGCCACATATGTCAACATTATTTGTAACCTCCTTTTGGTATTTTTACTACTTCATAAAGTCAGTTTATGAACCAGTAACAAACTTTTACCAAACAATTTTATTTATGCTTTTGAATATTTACTATACAGGTGGGCAGTGAAGAAATTTTCCATGTGAAAGTGGGTGATGATGCAAAAATGTTTGGGAACCCTTGCTTTTGAGGTGAGTAAGAACATGGATATTGTTATTGTTATAAAATAAAATAAAACATATCTCGGCTGATTTACAGGCAAATAAACTAACATACTCAAGAGCGAGAGCCGGATGTGAACAGGACAAAGCCCCATCACAAAATGACCATTATCTTCGTTTACGCATGTTCCCGACAAATGAGTTCCGGTCGAAAAATAAAATAATATTTTAAAGTGTTTCTATTTTTCGACCAATAAAAATGCTTCCCTCCTAATTATACTCACGTCGTTTTTTGAGCCTGTTAAGCCATAAAAAAATGCCATAAAAGGGGTCACACGGAAGTACAACAGCAGTCAACGGGTGGCCAGGGAAGAGACCTGTCACGGTCAGGCTGAGAGGTCAGCAGTTGTCAGCAAGGGAGCACCAGCGTCAACCTGTGTGAACTACTATGAGAGATCGACTTAGATCTTCAGCCGGCCTATGAACTATATCACAAGGAAGCTGTCCCAAACCCACACGGTTCCTGTTGAAATAAATCACGTAAATCTATTTCTGCTGTTGTCGTATTTCTTTCTTGCAACCATATGCCTGTCTATAACATTATGACGTAGCCTAATGTCAAACAGGGTCTTAACTCAATGAAGACCTTGTAGTCAAATGTTTCTTCCAAATTGTGTGTGATTAATATAGTGAATAATATGAAAATTGAAATAACAACACAGAGGTACAGCATTTAAGAAAATGAAATTTATTAAGCATACATATAGATGTATGTTGACTTAGTTGCATTCAGCATGAATAATAATTACATGCATGTAAATTTGAGTTTGCAATGTTACAAAAAGAAACTAATCTGTAGAAATTAGAAATATGCTAAGGAACATAACTCATGTTAAGCTTGGAGTTATCTCCCATTTTTATGTTTGATTTTGTTTAGCAGCGTATCAATCACAATCGGTTATTTAATGCTGAAATCTAAATATTTTGAACAAAATTGTATGCCTTCAACTACAGATAAAAATGTATTGTTGATCATTTTTTTTTTCAAAGAAAAATGTATTGCTGGTATTTTGAATATAAAAATATATTTTTATAGTTTCATAGTGTTTTGCTTTTGTTTGGTGGGAGGGGAGGTTCACTATTTGCCAATAGCTGGGATCCTAACAGGTGCTACCACCCCAGGTCAGGGTGGACCAGGGAACAACAGGGTGCTTTCATGCTCCTCAAAATCTTTAATCTCTCGATCAGAGGGGCATGATGCTGGATGTAGTTTATCGTCATAACCAGGAATAATATATCTTCCATTTAATTATATATTTTTATTTTAGGATTGTCGCTAACAGATATTTTTTGAAATTTTAAATATATTTTTAAATACTTTATTGTGTGGTGAAAAATATATTTAATGTAAGCTGCTGTTTTTCATTTTTTTTTTATTTCACCCCCAAGCAAGGCAATAAAGCCACTAAGATACAAGAGGTTACTGCGTGTTAAGAAATATGAGAAAAATATACTATTAAGAAGAAATGGCAATTAAATAATAAGAATTAAGAAGATAACAATTGACATTACTTTAAAATTTTTAAAGATCAAAGTTGACTTGGAAGCAAGAAACCAGAAGAGATTTTTGCAAGTGAAAAAGAGTTGTAGTATAACAATAATAAACAGCACTTACCGGCGTAAAGGTCCCAGCTAGCATCCAGCTGGCAGACAAAAATAAAGCAGGTTGTAACTTAATACAAACCCTGCAAACTAACTGATGAATCAAGCTGGTATTTATATAGAAATACCTCCACTCAGGTACCAGCAGCCAATCACAGCCCAAGCAATGAGCTATCCCACTTTAGCACAATGAGATGCTCCATTGCACCATAAATAGCTCTCTTTCTAAAGGCTGGATTATTATTCACTTAGCTTGCTCCACAACTGAGTATTTATCTCTACCACGTGATTTTTCTACAAGAGTGATAGCAGAAACTGTTAGCATAGAACTTGGTTACATTTTGCCATTTCAAACTGTAAAATGATGAGACCTTACCGCCAATCTAGTACTGAACTTAAAATTCATAGTCTAGGTGCCATAGAGGAAAGTTCATCAGAACAATTACCATGAAAGTTTTTAAAGAAAAGTCACAGGGAAGTTATGCCAGGTCAGGACCAATAACATTGCAATTCATGCCTCTGAAGACAAAATTCCATGCATGAAGGCCTAAACTTACTGACACTAAACTAGTGATGAAGCACCATGTGATCTTTTTTCAGGCATAAGGAAGTGGGTGTTGCGTCAAAATGATAATGCAAAACTTGAATTTTAATTACTTGATATTTTATTCATTTCAATATTTTGTCAGTTGCCATCAGCCAATATCTGGCACAACTCCTACAATCATCCATTATGTGAACCTGACATTATTGACTGAAATAGTGGTTTTCTAAGTGTGGCTTAGATGTGGCACAAAGCTGAAAGCATGGGACACTCAGATGATCGAACTGGCTATTCAGTTATAAATTAATAATCAAGCTTGCTTACCATGACATCATGTCAAAGAGCTATAAATGATTCTCTAAGCATATTTTTGATGTGGCACAAGGCTAAGTGTGGAACAGTCAGTGACAATCAAACTCAAGACTTTTTCTATATGTGCTGTGTCACCTCAGTCTATAGGCGGCCATGGCTCTCCACAACTTTCCTGTCCTTTGTACAGTTTAATAAATGTTGTCTTTTTGTTATTTCTCCTAAGCTCTATTCTGCCATTCATTTACTCAAGCAAATCATGTTTTCTTGTTCTTCTTGGCTTCAATCTATCCTGTATCAGATTTTATAAGTACTCTTACCTCATTATGTGCCCTAGAAATTTCAACTCTTTCTTCCTGATGTCATAATTGATCTAGTGAGCACAAGCTTGCTAACCATGACACCATGTCAATGTTCCCATGTCTGTGGCAGTTGTTTACATATCCATCTGTCCAACATATACATTTCCATTCTTGTGTGAAAAGGTGGGGTTACATAATTCTTTATTTGGAGGCCAGAAATGCCCCCCCCCAACTCCAGGTCAACACCTTGTATACCCAGCTTTGATGGTCAGGTGTAAATAGCATGCAAATGTCTATTCTTGCATCATGCTGCAGAGGAGTAAGTAGTTCAATGAACACTTACCTGTTACTGTTCGGCTAATGATGGTCAGTGGTGCCAAGTTCTCGTTCTGAGGAACTGAACAGAAAATTTTTAGGCTTTGAGGCTGGCAGATTCCCAAAATTCAATGGTGTATGCATGCCCCGACATTCAAAGAGGAAAACTCCACCAACGCTCTTACACAAAGAACAAAAGTTGAGTTTGGCATAACTTATAACTTAGCTATCCAGCTTCAAGTTTCATAGATATTCCACTTGTCAAAGTCAGATAAATCTACTGAATTCATTAAGAGAAATCACATATTTTTAATCAAACTCTTTTTACCTTCCATCAGGATGAATAATAACCTCCAGGAGAGTGACTCATTGTTCCTTCTTGGACTAACATTTTCTGCTGATATGAAGTGGAAAGAGTATATTGAATGAATTGCTAAGTCTGCAGCTAAAAAAATTGGTTTAGTGTGTCATGCTAGACAATTTTTCTCTTACATTATTTATAAGGCTACCATTCACCCTTGCTTTGAATATTGCTGCCACATCTGGTCTGGTGCTCCTGATATATATATTTAGAGATTATTGAGGAGATCCAAAGAATCTGCAGTGTTATCAGTCCTGACCAGGTATTCAAGCTTCAGTCCCTTTCTGACCACTGTAACATAGCTTCCTTGGGACTTTTCTGTAAATATTTTCATGGCAATTGTTCTGATGAACTTTTCTCTATAGTACCTAGACAATATGAATTTAAGCACAGTACTAGATTAATTGTTAGCTCTCCTCATTTTATAGTTGAAATGGCTAGATGTAACCATGAGTTCTATGCTAGTGTTTTTCTCTTATAGTTCTCACTTATTAAACTCACGTCCGGCTTCTTACTTTCCACTCAACTTTATTCTTCAAAAATTTAAATCCAATGTCAGTCATTATCTTCTGTCTTCAGAATTCTTGTTCTTTTATTGTTCTGTGTAGTGAAAGAGATAATCAGTTACCCTGGAAAAAAGTTTGTGTTTTGTGTGCGATCTGCTGAAGAAAAATGACCAAAAAGTAGTTAGAAAAAATCTACATCAATGACTAGAAGCTATACTAATGTTCTTCACTCCCCTGAATGGCGTGACCAATCAGAAAATTCTCTCGGTGAACAGAAGTCATTGTTTTTCGCTTATAAAAGGAGATGATTTTTTTTAGCTTGGTGGAACGAACACGCATTGTTGTTGTTGGTGAGAAGTGAAGGTTGGATGTGTGACCCCATTTTGTCGTTTCTACGTTGTGTGTGAACTGCGATTTGGCTACAAGTGTTGAGGCCGAGAAACAGAAGAAATCTATTGCAGTTGCTACTATCAGTTCACAGTCTTTTCTTTACTCCAACAATAATAATGTTTTATTTTCATATTTTCTGACACTCAGTAACTCCTTGCATCTTAGTGGCATTATTGCCTTGCTCGGGGTAAAATGATTAAAAGAAGCAATCTAGGTGCTGACCAGGCTTGAAGTAGTACATGAAAACTGATTCCTTAATAATAATTTTAGTGATAACTGTAGGGCCACATTGGATGAAGGGGAGAGTTGGGTTACTGATTGAGTCCTTTATAGAACACTTTTGAGTGTTATCCCAATTTGGTCAACTTGTTGATAGTTTTTATTTATGTTCCACACCTGTATTGTGTGGTCAGTTCATAATAATGCTGACTGTGGAAAAGTGATGCACAAAGAAACCACTATTAAACTATAAAAAAATCAATCAATAAATTCTTTTTGAATTATAAACTACAGTAAATTCTAAACAGAAATTCTAAGTTAAATATTGATTCATCTAAGTGCTGAGCATGTACATGCCAAACTGTACTCATGGTTAATTGAATTTACTCACTTTTCACCCCATCAGACATATGAGGTTGGGCTGAAAACTTCATAGGCTATGAAGGACTGATGCTAGGGCTGTGAAATCTTGCAAGCATTAATTTCAGTTCTTATTAATAACTGCATTGTTACGTTCCAGGTAAACTGACTGTTCAAAGGCAACTTAAAAAGTAACTAGTAGCAACTTCTCATGAAAATGGACAAAATCTTATCTTATTATAAAACGCAGATTGTGTGTGTGTCTGTACGTTTATATATTGGATCGGATTTCCTACATTTTTCAACTGATTTCAACAAAACTTCACAGGACTGCGTAAAATTACCTTGCGGTGGTTCTGACAGTGCCAAAAATTGGAAAAGCACAATTGTTTTTGCACGAAATCAATTTGAAAACACGATAAAACACTGTTCTGTCGCCAGAATGAAAGGGGGGACAACTCATATCGAGTTATACAGGTTGTTTGTGTGTGTGTGTTCATTTATATATGGGATCGGATTTCCTACATTTTTCAACTGATTTCAACAAAACTTCACTTTTTTTGGCAGGTAGTGTTTCTTATTGTCTTGCACACTTTTTTTCTTTATTTTTACATTCAGAATGCTTTAAAAATTCCATTTACAAGACAATTGTTTATAATAAAATTCTATTCAATCAATACTCATAATGATTGAAAACAATGTTTTTGTTTGAGTTTGGGTTTGACGAATTTGTAAAAAAAAACAAAAAAAAAACTAATTATGACATGCGTATCTGTCAACCTTAAACAATAATCTTTGTCAATTTTATTTTTCAGTCTTCATGATGGTCGATACTTGATCTATCTCTTACTGTTACATCCCCGGGTAACACCATGCTCTACTGCTAGTTTAACATTATGATGCAATCAAGTACCTGCAGAAAAAGGGTTTAGACCCCAAGCTGACCTGTTTGCTGTATTCAGGGATGAATGCACCAGCTTTATCAACAGTGCAAAAGTGGGCGGCTGAATTTAGGAGTGGAAAGGAGAGTCTTGCAGATGACCCAAGGTCTGGACATCCTGCATTTGCCACCACAGAGGAAAACATTGTTCATCACCACGGATAACAGGAGATTGACTATAAATCAAATAGCCAATGCTATTAGCATATCACATGAAAGAGCTGAGAATATTCTGCACAACGAACTTGGCATGATGAAGGTTTCTGCTTAGTGGGTTCCACATCTTCTGACACTTGACCAAAAGTACATCAGACGGAAAAGTCTGACATTGTTTGAGGCAGATCCAGCTGGTTTCTGTGAATGTTTCCCAACCCAGGATGAGTTTTGGGTTCATCATTTGAGCCAAAGAAACATACCCCCATTCACCTGCTCCAAAAAAACCCTAGGATGTTTCAAGTGCATGGTAGGTAATGGCTTTTTTGGGGTGATAGACAATAAACACAATGCCTTTTCTATCTTCCGATGGGAGGCACCTTCAATGGAGAGTGTGATGTCAACTTGCTGAGGAAGTTACAAAAGGCTATCATGATGAAACACCCAGAAAAACTGATGAAAGTTGCCTTGTTTCATTAGACAATGCTCAAGGACATGAATCCTTGGTTTCAATGCTTGCTGTGCGTCATTGCGACTTTGAATTGGTTGGTCACCCTCCTTATTCTCCTGATTTGGCTCCATTTGAGTATCATCTGTTCCTCTAAATGAAAAAAAAAACTTGGCTGGGAACCAGTATCACAGTGATGATGATGATGATGTCATACCTGCAGTTAATGACCATTGTTTTTTACCAACAGGATGAAAGCTTCTTCTATAACACCATATCTTCACCCCACTGGACCCATGCATTCTATCAGACTGGCTGTTGAATCAGTATGGTCCAGTATTACATGTTAGACACAAGTCTCTTGTTCACACTGCCAATTCAAAGCCACCCTCCAGCTACGTGATTGTTTTGATGATGGAGGGTGGTCATCAGATCATAGAAATCTGGAAGCTCTCCATTGGTCCACCTGTGAGTTCATTGGGTGAGAATCAGGTTAACAGAAAAATAAATACAACCACGTCAATTTGATTCTGGAAGGAAAAAAGTTTTTTATACATAAAAGCAAACACAAAAAAACAATTCTTGTTGCACAAGGTTGAATGTTTCTTGTATGTAAACAATAAACAAACACAAATACTTCAAATAATTTCAGTAAGGAGAGATATGGCCTTCGTTTTAACCCTTTTTGGTCTGTTCTTAGTACAACTACTACAACCTTCGATGTTCCCATTCTCAATAGTAGTAATAGTATCAGGAGTAGCAGTACTTAAATGTTAGTGGCAGTATTTTGCTTCTTCACCCTCAGCTTCAGCAACACACTGCAGACACTTCCTTTTCAATCTCTGACATCTCTCCACCCAGTTCAACTGCATTTGAAGACAAACCCAAAACTCCCTCTCTTCCAGTTGGCTCGCCTCTTTATTAAGAGAACCAGCCTCACATGTCCCAGACTGGTGACGTATCTGTTTTTCTAGTGCAAACGTATTGACCTCCTCCAAGAATAAACAATTTACTTTTTCATCAATTGGTTTCCAAGGTTCACAACAAGAGGTTATTGTTTATCACCTTGCTATTAATTATTCTGCTGCTCTTTGTAAACTACAGAGATTCTTGTTTTAAAAATAAATTCTAGATCAAAACATCCTTAATTCTTATAGTGTCAAAATCCATTTCTTTGTTTAAAAGTTCCAAATTATTATTGTTCCAATAATTTTCTGTTAGTAATCTGATATCCTTTGTACACTTACAAAAGATTGTATTTTGCGCTCTAAATTAACTTTCAGTACCATTTTACAGCATATTAACATTTTGGTTATTTGAAAACGTCTCACTTTCACTTGGTGTTTTCTGTTTTACAGCATATCCTTCTTTGTTATTGTTGTAGAGTAGTTTTCACAGTGGAGGCTTGTATTTCACTAAGTCGGTCCTAAATTAGGTTCAACGTACAAAACTCCACTGAGCCCCCTGGCGACTGCTGCTACTACTACTACTTATTATCTGTGGGAGAGTCTATTAACAGTAGAATAGGTATGTTACGGTATAAAAGTTATCATTATTATAATTTCAGGGGTGATATCACCTCTGCCACACTTCTTCAATGGGATCTAAGCACTGCAACGCCAATGGAAGAACTATGTAAACCAAAAAGGGAACTATGTTGAAAAAAAATTAATTTCATCATATTCCATGAGATTATGTTGGTCAGCCTATAAACTTTTCAGCTGACCCTTGTAAATACAAGGAACACAACATGAGAAAACTATTTGAAAATACTGAAACTCTCTGACCATATAGAAAAAGGTTTATACCAAAACATAGCACCATCATTAGATCATCTACAACAATATATCTATAAAACATAACTTTACCCTGAAAGTATAAAATTGTATACAAAATATTTAGATTTTGGCATTAAATAACCCATAGAGGTGTTGATATGCCACTTAACAAATCCAACCAACTTCAAAATGCTGCTCCAAAAAATAAAACATCAGAATTTTCAAACCTTTCAGTGGAAATTTTATCTCAGTAGCTTTTTAATGAATCTGTTACATAATATCTGTGCTCCTATATGGCAGTGAATGCTGAACAATGAAGAAGAGACTGGAAGCAACAGAAATGAGGTTCTACAGAAAGATG
Source organism: Acanthosepion pharaonis (assembly GCA_903632075.3). NCBI lineage: Eukaryota > Metazoa > Mollusca > Cephalopoda > Sepiida > Sepiidae > Acanthosepion > Acanthosepion pharaonis. The sequence goes on along the minus strand of CAHIKZ030005577.1, from coordinate 1,530,977 downwards.
CTGAGAATACCATGTTTGAACATGCTTAACATCAGGAAGAGAGAGTTAAAATTTCTTGGGCATATAATGAGGAAAGACGGCTTAGAAATTCATACTCACAGGGCATATTGAAGGCAAGAGGGACAGAGGAAGACAATGCCTGACTTAGCCAGTAAGCTTGATTAAATTGATGGTGGAACAAGTTTTAGGAGAGATAAGAAAAAGATAATAGTTATTAAGAGCTACAAAGGACAGGAAATTGTGAAGAGCAATGACTGCCAACGTCTTGAAGGGATATGGTAGATAGAAGAAGACTTGTGCTGCACATCAAATGCAATGTCGGGTCTGCCTAAGTTATTTATGTCTCTCGCTTTTCCCAAATTAAGGATTTTCTACATTTTTTCAAAAGATTGTCAAAACAGATTTTTAAAAAGTTTTATTTTAAATGAAGAAAGGATATATGCATTTTTACGTGATCTATATTAAGAAAATACTTTAAACAGTTATTTGTCTAACAATAACAAAATTACTATTGAAAAGTAACATAGATAAATGCACTTCATGCATTTAAACCTATTCTTTGCACCATCATCTGTTTTCAACCAGGAACAAAATGTTTGTATAATAAGGCTTACAGTTAGATGGTTAAGTAAACTTGACAAGTGGTGTTGGCCTAGAGTGGGTTATTTTTTTCTTTTTAAATTTTTTGTGAAAATTTTAATTATTACATTTAAGAAAATAATTTCTCTCCAGTGTTTACCTGCACTTTTCTAAATGCGACATCTTAAAAAATGCTGATCCAGATACTGTGTATAAATAAGGCATCTCTAGATGATGCGTGTTTCTCAATCTGAAATGTGTGAAAATGATGATCTATACATTATGAGAATATGGTTTGATTCTGCAGAAGGAGTTCACAGTAGATGACATTCTTCTGTCAGCAAACTTGGACCTTCATATCTGCAAAAATACGGAGTGTCAAAATGACGTCTTTCTGCAGGATACCACATTTATATTTATTTTATTCATGCAGCTTAAATAGACAGAAAGGCAAACATGGACCTTTGTGCCTACAAAAAAAAAGTTGGTGTGTAAAAAGGATGGGTTTTCCCATGATACTGTATTTATTTTAACTACCTTCACTCTCTGGCAATGTTTTAAAAACTGAGGATTAGAATTGTAATAAAACCTAAACATATGAAAGTGAATTTGTAATTTTCTTAAAAACTGAGAACAAAAATAATAAACACTATTAGTTTATTTACACTTTTATATCGTTCTTGAGAATTTACAAAAATATATTAGACACTATTTATTTGTAAGAATAACTTTATATTTGCAACATTCTAAAAACTAATACAATTAAAACTCATGCAATGCAATATTTATCATTTACTAATTTATAAAGTAATAAATGTGAAAAAATTTCTATTCATAAATTTATAAACATTTACTAAATTATTAAAATATGTAACCCAACTATAAGTAAATCCTTATTGCCTTTTTATAAAGTTTGAATCAATTGGCAATTAGTTGAGGTTTTGACAAACAGTCCAACAATAGTGAAAATAAACAATCTAATAAAGAAATAGTGTTTATTATTTTTGTTATCAATTCTCAAGAACACTTTCATATGTTTAGATTTTATTACAATTCTAATCATCACTTTTAAAACAATAAACATTGCTGAAGAATAAATACAGTATCATGGAAAAAAACTGTCCTTTTGACAGCCTGTTTTTTTATGGGAACAAAGGTCCATGTTTGCCCTTCTGGTTATATAAATTGCATGAATTTCTTTGGATGAAGATTGCCTTTATATATAGTTACTGATATTTCATATTGCTTGATACATTATCTCTTTCATTCCATGCTGTATAGTATCCACTTTGATCAATTTTGATAATAAGTCAAAAACTGGATCTATATTTATATGAAAGAATAAGAAAAGTGGATTCACCTCCCCCACTTGCCCAAATAAGGATTTAATCTTGCATTGATATGTGTACTTTTAAATACTGAGATGAATGCATTAGTTACATTGTAAGTATTCGGATCATAAGATCTAGGTTTGAATCTCACCAGGGTCCATATGCCAAGGGAGGTAACCTTTTGATATCAGCCTAGGGAGATGATCCTAGCATAAAGCACCATTGGGAGTGCCTGAAAACCATACCACAGTCTAATTCAAGCCTTGTCAATGAAACTGGGTAAATGAAAATGTTTAGAAGCCATTGATGGGTTTTCTAGCACAGTCACAAGACATTGCAATTGAAGGTTTTGGTGTTCTAGCCATTTTCAAAATGTTGATCATGCCAGATACTGCACTCTGTCCTAGAAACTGTAACTGCAGTCCACTCAGTGTAGTTGCTGTATAGATCAGAGTCTGGCACTGTGCATATGGAACAAAAACAAATGTGCCTGAGCAGACCTGCAACAGGAATTAACTAGCAGATATGCAGTCATAGAAAGTACAAATTATATGAAAATGCTGATATGCGATTCACAAGAATACAGATTCTCCCAGAGTTCTCTAAGGCTTTTTTCACATGACCTTCCTCAGAAAATGCAGATTCACATTTCAAGTGTTTGCTAACATATGCATATCTGAATTTGAACTCTTTCAAAATGAAAACCAATTGTAGTTTCAAAGTAAAACAAACTGAATATTTGGAACCAGACATTTGGCAAGTGTAGCATGTCTTGCCAATATGTCCCTATGTAGAATTTAAACTGGTACTCTGATTCAGCCCCCTTTACACAAATAAGGATTCCTATACTGATATGTGTACTTGTAAATAGTGATATGAATGCATGGTAGTTAAGTTGTAAGCATTCTGACCAGGAGACCCAGGTTCTCATCCTGGTCAATTTGTCAAGGAGGTGACACTGATAATATTGGCCTGGAGAGATGATCCCAATATGTAGCCTAAAAATCATAACATGAATTGACCCAAGCCTTGTGGTTAAAATTGTGTAGACAAAAACTCTTTGAAAGCTGTCAATAGCTGTGCTAGCACAAAGTCCAATGGTTGAGGATTTGAGTGTACTAGACTTGGTCAATGTGTTGATCGTACCAGATAATATACTCTCTTCCAAACAATGTAACAACAGTCTGTTCAGTAGATCTGCAATATAGAGTACAGGCTACCTCACTAGGTGTGGAATGCATATATTCCTGAGCAGGCGTCTGCAATAGGGATCAGCTACATAAGCTAGCACACTTGGATACTCAGATACAAGCAGCAAGTCATACAAAATGTAAATTTTATGAAAATGCTGGCACATACAATTCACAGGGAGTTAATGTTTTTTAGATGTTCTTCATCTGAAAAATGTAGATTCATAATGCAATTCTTTGTTAACTTGTGTACTTCTGAATTTTAACTCCTTCAAAATGTAAGCCAATTGCATTTTTAAAATAACTCATTGAATATTTCGAATCAGACATTTGACAAGTGTAGCATGTCTAATATGTTTCAATGTAGGATTTAAACTGGTACTCTGCGAACTCATAAACATTCTTAACAATGGTGCTCACATATGAATTTTCAACTTAGAACTCCTTGAAAATACTGAGCACACATTTCAAATATGTGGAGATTCTCTCCAGCATGTATTTGCATGTTGAGTTTTGAATGTTATTTCATCCTCAATAAACTATTTGCATATGTATTTCTAAATTGGACCTAAATAAAAACACTTACATGCAAACTTAACTTGTTGTGCATATTTCCTTTCAACATAAAACTGTGAAAATGCCAAAAACAATTAACAAAGACTTCTAAATAATATGTATTTGCTTATGCCTTTCTAAATAGAACCGCTTTGAAAATGCTGATCCACACACTGTGCATGAATAAGGTTTCTCTCCAGTATGTGTTCGCATGTGCACTTTTAAATCGGAATTCTGTGAAAATGCTGATCCACATACTTCACAAGAATATGGTTTCTCTCCTGTGTGGATTCTCATGTGCCTACTGAAATTAAAATTTGTTGAAAATGTTGATCCACAAACAGTGCACATATAAGGTTTTTCTCCAGTGTGTGTTCGCATGTGTAATTTTAAATCTGAACTCAATAAAAATGCAGAGCCACATAGTTTACAACATAATGGTTTCTCTCCTGTGTGGATTCTCAAGTGGTTTTTCAACTTAGAATTTGCTGAAAATGCAGATCCACAAACAGTACATACATATGGTTTCTCTCCAGTGTGTGTTCGCATGTGGATTTTCAACTTAGAATTCACTGAGAATGCTGATCCACAAACTTGACAAGTATATGGTCTTTCACCTGTGTGTATTCGCATGTGTATTTTTAAACTAGAACTCTGAGAAAATGCTGAACCACACTCTTGACAAGAGAATGGTTTATTTCCTGTGTGTATTTGCATGTGTTTTGTCAAACTAGAATTGACTGAAAATGCTGATCCACACACTTTACAAGAATAAGGTTTCTCTCCTGTATGTGTTCGAACATGTACTTTTAAAACTGAATTCTTTGAAAATGCTGATCCACAAATTTTGCACGAATAAGGCTTCTCTGCAGTGTGTATTCTCATATGATCTTTTAAACTAGAAATCTGAGAAAATGCTGATTCACACACTTGACAAGAATATGGTTTATGTCCTGTGTGTATTCGCATGTGTTTAGTCAAACTAGAATTTACTGAAAATGCTGATCCACACACTTTACAAGCATATGGTTTCTCTCCAGTGTGTGTTCGCATGTGTACTTCTAAAACTGAATTCTTTGAAAATGCTGATCCACAAATTTTGCATGCATAAGGTTTTTCTCCAGTGTGTATTCGTACATGATCCTTTAAAGAGGAACTCTCTGAAAGTGCTAATCCACAAACTTGGCAAGTAAATGGTCTCTCACCTGAATGTATTCTCATGTGAGTTTTTAAAGTGGAACTCTGGGAAAATGCAGAACCACACTCTTGACAAGAGAATGGTTTATTTCCTGTATGTATTCGCATGTGTTTTGTCAAACTAGATTTCACTGAAAATGCTGATCCACATACTTTACAAGAATATGGTTTCTCACCTGTGTGTGTTCGTACATGTACTTCTAAAATTGAATTCTTTGAAAATGTTAATCCACAAACATTGCATGAATATGGTTTTTCTGTAGTGTGTATTCTCATGTGATATCTTAAAGTGGAACTCTTTGAAAATGTTGTACCACAGACTGGACAAAAAAAATTCCCTGAGTGTATCTTCATGTGACATTTTAAACTGGAACTCACTGAAAATGCTGATCCACAAATTTCACAACTAAATGGTCTCTCACCGGTATGTATTCTCATATGCCTTTTTAAATTAGAATTTTTTGTAAATGCTGATCCACATGCATGACAAGAATATGGTTTCTCTCCTGTGTGTATTCGCATGTGATATTTCAAATTAGACCTATCTGAGAATGCTAATCCACATACTGTACAAGAGAAAGGTTTCTCTCCTGTGTGTACACGGATGTGTATTTTTAAAGTGGAACTTTCTGAAAATGCTGACCCACACACTTGACAAGTAAATGGTTTCTCACCTGTGTGAATTCTCATGTGGCTCTTTAAACCAGAATTCTTTGAAAATGTTGCTCCACAGGTTTCACATGAAAATGGTTTGTCTCCAGTGTGTATTTGCATGTGATTTCTTAACTTGTTCCTTTCTGAAAATGCTGTTCCACACACTTGACAACAAAATGGTTTCTCTTCCATATGGCTTTTGAAACTGAACTTCTCTAAAAATGCTGATTCACAGGTTTCAAAAGAATAAGTTTTTTCTTTATTGTGTGTCTCCATGTGTATATTTAAATCTGAATTCTGTGTAAATGATAATCCACACACTTGACAAAAAAGTGATTTCTCTCCAGGATGTGTTTCCATGTGTCTTTTCAGTTTCAACCTCTGTGAAATCACTGCTCTGCACAGTTCCCAACAGTGCAGCTACTTTCTTGTATGTGTTTGGATGTTTACTTAGAAAGCTAAGAATGGTAATGTACCAACTTTGCACAAATGTCTTCTTGCTTTTGCCTATTTAAATTTCAATTCTGTCAAGACGCAGATACACACACTTTCAAATACATCATTTAGCATCTATTTGCAGGTGTCTTTTCAAACTCAAAAAATGTTGCTGTCATCAAAAGTTGATATCTGTGAATAAAGAAATAGTATAATTATAGAAAACTACGAATTCAGGTATTATTTGTAATTATACAATTATAATAAATTTGTCTGTGTTTGAATGAAGAGCAACATATCACACAATCGATATTTAGTCAAAAATTCAATTTTATACTATTGCTCAGCAAATATACGAATTTTAACTTTTATGAATATACAAGTGATAAAAATATTAGAGAAAAATAAAAGAATTATTCAATTTTGAAAAGTAAGCAAAAAATTAAATAATGATTCTTCATTTAACAGTTTCTTTCTATTTAAAAGATATAAATTCACAAATAATGAAATTGGATAACAATTAATTTCTGTTTAATGATTATCGTAGTCAATGAATAATACAGTGATTAAGAAAATTAAACACATTTATTTTTTGTATTCTGTCAAAACAAAGACGTTTTAATATAATTCATTGAACACTGTTTCAATTAACACAGTAAATAATAATAGTAAATAAGCATAAAAACTTCCTTTTTGAGAAAAAAATAAAGAGAATCATCAGATTTCATTTTATGCTATTAATTAAATTTAAATTTAATTATTAATTTTAAAAATACATAATGTTGCAAGTTGCTTCAAAGGTCAAATTTAAAAATAACAATTCATTTTCACAAAATGAAATTCATATTGATTAGAAAACAGTGAATCATTAAAAGAAATTTAAATCAATTAAAAGAGGAAAACATAGAATTGATAAAAATATTAGAGAAAAATAAGAGGATCATTCAATAAAAGTTGAATGAAGATTCCTCATTGAGTAATTTATTTGTATTTAAATGATATAAATTCCTAAATGATGATACTGGATAGCAGTTACTTATTTCTATTTAATTACTACAATAGCTCAATTAAACAATTATTACAATGATTATTATTAGAATGACCTGTGAAAATTTCACAGCTTGCTATTTTCATTTTACCAAATTTTCTTTCTAAATTGTTCCCCTGCCATTGCATTTTTTTTTCGAGGTCACGAAAACAAACACCAACTGTTATAAAACTGTTATAACTTTCTTTGTATTGTGTGTATAGATTTTATATTTTGTATACTAATAAAAGAAAGGATGAGTAATATTTTGCAAAAGGTAATACATTATGCAATACATTACCATTTGCATGCATGTTTTAAAGTTTTGCAAGCATGTTTTGATGTTGAAAACAAAAAACTGAAACACAAAATAAAAAACATACATTAACAAATACATCAACAATTTAACATACTTTAACTTTTATTACTCCTTCTGGAGTTCTGGCTAAAGAAGCAAAATGGCTAAGAAGGCTTTCATTTCATAAAAAAACTGACATGTTTCCTTGTGTTTACATACAAGAAGACACCAGCATTTGTTTGGTCTTTTTTTCACCTGACTAGCATATTTATTTGTCTCATTGACACATAAGGTTATTATTTCGACATTTATGAATAGACAAAATAATTCACCTTTAGAAAGGCTATTATGTATATGGATGGCTGCCAGCAGCTTTCATAAAATGAGTCACCCATGAATGATAGTAGCTGCTAGTGGTCATCAATGTTTTCCTCCACAAAGTGTGACATGTGGTTATCATTTTTGACCCCTTCACTGTCAATATCCACTTGAATAAAGCCTTCAAAATTATCATCGGAGTCTGAATCAAAGAAAAATTCCTGAATAAAAGCTTTGTTGGATGTTAATACAGCCATTTTTGTTTACAAAAATTATGAAAAAATTACCCTGGGTTTAATCAATGTAACACTTCATGTAGCGTCAAGAAGAATTCAAAATGGCATTGGAAAATGGAAGTTTAGAGATCATAGAGCTGCTAGTAGTCATAAGAATGAAACTTATTAAAGGCTACATGCTCCCTCATTCTGTCAGGGAGCAAAGGCTTAGCGGCATTGAGGGACACATTTACAATTATTATGAGCAGACACAAAGACATGTCTGTTGTGATCAGAACTATCATGTTGGTACAGCTTGAAAAAAGTGATTCTTGTGGGCTATAGTGGCTGAACAGGCAGGTGTGAGCTAAAAGAAGATTCCGAGATGACACAGAAACACAGTTCCCAGCTTTTACCTAATAAAGAACTCAGTGACACAATTTTTAATAGGAAGGTTAAAAAAATTACTGCAGGAGTGTTGCAAAGAAAATCATGAAATAAATTCCAATCGCTAACAGAAATAACTCTTGTGAATAGGGGGTTCATGTCTAATAGATGTGTCAAAAGATATATCAACAGATACTATGACACGTTTTGATGTACCAAGAGGACAAAGTTGGAATGTTTGACAAGAACCAATGAAGGAGTTAAGGAACAAATCAAGTAAAGAAGCATGTTCAAGAATTATTAGAGAAACAGGTATGGAAATCTATTTAACCGAGAGACCGAGCAACAGAAAAATTGAAAGTCTGACTACTGGCAATATCAGTAATATTAGAATGATTAAACCACTTTACATATTGTCATAGTACCTATTCTATTGTAATAGACTCTCCCACAGATAATAAGTAGTAGTAGCAGTGGCCAGTCGGGCTCAGTGGTGCTAAGCGAGTCAGTCGATATTGGACATTGAAGTACCAACCATCACAACTAGATTGCTGCATCATTAACTCTTATTTCAAGTTCCTAATGTTTTGTACGTCGAACCTAATTTAGAACGACTTATTGAAATACAAGCCTCCACTGTGAAAACTACTCTACAACACATATTGAACATTAAAATCACCAAATACAAATATGTTTGCAGATAAATTGCAGGGATTAAACTCATAACTACTATGCCAGTGTGTACTCAGTGGAAATGTCAGAGCAATAACTGAACAGTATTAAATAGCATAAGAATTAGATTATATCTCTAGACATGAGCAGTAGAATGAGAACAGTCTCCACCCAGGGATTAAATGAAGGGTTCTATTGGAATTTACCCAGGTTGATATACACCTGAGAAAATCTAGAGGGCACAATGGCAGAAACATTGTGATAAAAACAACAAAGATGGGAACAATAGTCTAGATATAAATAGTGTAAATACAAGATCTTTGTTTTGATGGAATGCAAAAATTAAAAGATAAATCACATTTCCGTTTTTGAAATTGATGACAATTCACTTTGTGTATGCATGCATCAGTTTCAGTCCTTGAAACTTCTTAACATAGTCCTGAAAAAATTCCTGGAGTATTTTTACACAGATCTGTGGGAAGCATGCATATAATAACACTCTAAATCTAAAATAAGAATGTTATTATGTTTTGCTGATAAAGCAGAATGCTTTGCTCATAAATTCTCTTCAAACTCTACTTTTGACTCATCTGGAGTATCTTTACCAGACTTTCCACTTGGGTCTTTACTGTGTAATAGGCATATAACTCTACCTATGATTTGCAGGCATCCCACAAATCTGTGTAAAAAAAAAAACTCTAGGATTTGGGATTTTTTCAGGACTTTGTTAAGAAGTTTCAAGGACTAAACCTGATGTGCGTACACATAAACACACACACAAAGTGAAATGTCATCAATTTCAAAAACACAAACTTTGTGATTTATCTTTTAATAGTTTAACAGATGAGATGCTCAAAGAAAAGTTACAGCTGATTCCAATAATTTATGTTGCATAGATCAGTTAAAAGCACTGAAGAAATCAAGTTGTTGAAGGCAAAAACACAACTGAATGCAGACCTGGTTATGTTACACATTTTGTGTATTATTTTACACAGTTCAGAGTTCTACTACGTTTGAAAAATTTGAATTTCACACTTTAATTTTTTAATGTTACACATTTCAGCTATCTAGACTACTCATGGTTTGTCAATGTCACAAAAATTCTTGACTGTTGCACATTTCCTGCAAAGTATAATGGTTTTAATGAACAAAACTACAAATAGAAATTTTGACAAAAAGATTATTCATTTTAGCTACCCCTACTACACATGGTTCTGAAGTTCTCTGTTCAGCTTTCTTTGCATAGCTATCAGCTGACTTGAGTAAATCTTGTGTGCAACTTTCAAGCTTGTGATTTTTTGGTCTTCAGTTCTTCAATTTCCAGAAGCATGGATTTCTATTTTCATTTGGTTGCTTCTTCCTGCTTTTTTTTTCTTCTCAGCCTCATGTTATTGCACTGCAGAGAAGAGCCTTAGTCATGGGAATATTCCCAGCACCTCCAACTGTGGCCAAATAGTCTGTGATAGTGCACTGTGCAACCAGAGTCTACAGTTTCATATTGTCAGTGTAAATTTCATTGAGAAACCTCTCTCCACTGAGGCCTGTCCATGAGAAAGTACCAGCAATCAGTTTTTGATATTCTTTGTTCCTAGACAAAGAAGAGTAGAACAAAGTGTCCAGATGGTCTTCTTGCTTGCTAAAATTCTTGAAAGCAATATTTCCAGCAGCCTTCTCCTTGAACTCTTTGTCCTGACTGATGATGTCATCACAATCAGACTTGCTGACTTGTTTTCTAACCATTATGTGAGAAAGACATCTTTTTACACTTCTGTGGCGGAGGTTCACAAATGGATTCAGGGTTTTGTCATGCAAGTGATCTTACAAGATCTAAGAGGAGACTTTGCAAGAAGTTTCTCAATGGTAGTGATGAACATTGTCTTTGTTGCAATTCTGCACACAAACATATATTTTGGAGTCTGCAATATGAACTCTGGTAAAGACATGCAATGATAACAGCAAAAATTGCAATATGAGCACTGGTAAAAATGATGCTGAAAACATTAGGTTTATAATACTCAGAAGTTCATACCCAGATGTCCTCAAGGACACATGGCACAGTGGATAAAGGCGTTGGTTAGATCCAGTGACAGACCCAAAGAAGGTGAGTTCAATTCCTGGTTAAGGCAGTGGAGAGGGAAAATTAGCAGGAGATAACTGATAACTGACATCCATCAAACATAGCACGTGGAACTAGAACAGTTTACCCCAGTGATCGAAATAAAGGGTTCAGTTCGAAATTCCAACCACCTGAAGAAGGCCGGAGCGTACAACAGCCGAAACGTTGTGATAAATATGGCGACAAGGATGAGGACAATAGTCTGACTAATGTAAATACTAAACATATATTTTGTTAACATATTTCCATTTTGGCATAGATTTTTCATAGAAATCTGCGAGAAATCCATACTTGATCTTTGCAGCATCTTTGGGTCTGACAAATTCATTGAGTTTGGAAAATGTCATTATGTTTTTAGTGTGCTTTTCCTTTACAAATCTTCTTAACAATTTCATGATCATTCTAAAAAGATCATCTTCAAGGAATTCAAGGAAAGGAAGCAATGGTTTATTGCTCTGATATTATTATCAGAAACAATTCTTCAGTGTCTTTCAAAAGAGACACAAATATCTGCATCTGGAAATAAAATGTCATTCATGGCTGACATTTTTTTTTTTTGCACACTGTGCAGTTGGCTTTCCATTTTGAAGCATTTGTGGACAGCACTAACAAGATCTGATATTCTTTTTACTAACCAAGCATCACTGAACACACAATCACTTTTTCCCATCTTTACTGAAAAAATGGAAATACTATGATGTACAAGTAAAGGTTTCAATTTATATATGCTTCACACATAAGGAAGAGATAGAAAAGTAAAGGGACATGGTTGCCAGATTGAAATTTTAATATAAAGTCAAGCAATAAAAGCCAAATAAGTTTTAATATATTTCATCATTTTTTTCACACTTACAACGAAAGCTACAGAGACAGGTCATTATTACCATGCAAACTTTACAAATAACATTCTTATTTTTTCAAAGACGCATTGTCTATCCTATCTTAAGACACATCAACAGCTCATTTTCTATTCTATCATCATTCCCATCTACAATTTTGCTGAGTCAATTTTGATTCTTAAACTTTTTACTTTTGGCAACAATTTAGACAAACGTAGTTTACACATAGATATACATTGACAGAGATGCATAAAAGTATCTATTTTTTCAGTATGAACTCAACCACCGCTGACTAAAGATAAAAAGGACTTTTTAACTCTGAAATTGACATGTGAATAAAATTTCTTTTATTGTTCAAAATTTTTAAAACCACTGACAAATTTTGCAAGATTCTATTGAAATGTGTCTTATTACTGTAAAATAATTTATTATTTTCCTTTCAACTACAAATTCAATGAGCATGAATTTATGTTTGACAGAGATGTTTATTTGTCTCTGACGTCCTTTATTTTTGCTTTTCCTCTTTTCTTGTTGAGTGAGGGTAGCAGCTAGAAGACACGCCTTCATATTCTTTTTCCCTTTCTTTCTCATTACCTAGACGAGAAAATACAGAATTAACTGTGATGTTATGAATTCATTCTAATCAAGGAAACAAACCACCATTTGTAATAATTGCCAAATATTAGTGACAACTAAAAAACATTTTTCTTTAAGTACAATTTTAGCTTGTAAAAAAAGCCTAATTTCTGGGATTTGGCTTTCTATCATGAATTGAGAAAAAGGATGTGTGGATATCCCAATTTAGAAAATTCCAGGAGTTTTCAAGGAGCTTTTTGGGCTATTGTTGTTTTTCCATGATTTTTTTAAGCCCTGAAAAAGGCCCTGTCAATTTTCCAGGCCTTTTCAAGCTTTCCAGGACTTATACCTTTATCTGATATCATCTCTAAACTGGATCCCTGTAAAACATGTAGCCATGATGGTATCCTTGTAATAGTCATAACAATGTGAAATGGCTCCTGTTCTTTGATAAGAATGGTGAAGCTTTAGACATCTCAGAGGCATTTGACAGGGTTTGGCATGCTAATCTTCAGAATTTGAAGAATTATGGTATTTCTGGACAAATGTTTTATTTGATTCAATCTTTCTTATCTAATCACAAATGATTATCTTGAATGACCACTCTTCTAGATCTTTTTAATGTGGCTGTCCTCTAGAGCTCTATCATTGGACCTACTTTATTCTAATTTTTATCAATCACCTTTTTGATGTCATCAGTTGTTGACTCTGTAGCTATGGTGATGACACCACTACTTACCCCTGTCTTGATGGTAAGTCTGATCGGCTCGATATGGTCAAATCATAGCTGATCTCAAAAATGACATTCACTATATTGTTAACTGGGGCAAGAAATTTTCATGCCTCCAAAATGAATCTGCTCTCTTTTAATCATCATTTTTTTTGCTTTCCATCAGCATGGCTAATGCTACAATCCAGGAGAGTAACTCATTGTGTGTTCTCAGTCTAACATTTTCCGCTTAACTGGTCAAATAATTATATTGAATCTATGGCTAAGTCTGCTGCTAGAAAAGTTGGGTCACTGTGTTGCAGTAGACAACTTTTTTTCACCAGAATCTATATTAAATATTTGTATGTCTTCCATTCATCCATACATTGAATATTGCTGTCACATTTAGTTTCGTGCTTCTGTGATACTTTTTCAGATTCTTGAAAAAATCCAAAGAAAAATCTGCAACGTTATTAATTCTGACTTGGCATTGTGGCTTCAGTAACTTTTCAACTACTGAAACATGGGTTCCTTGTATCTTTTCTATAAATATACAAATAAGTATAGTACTAAATTGACATCTAGGTTTCATCATTTTAAAGTTGATATTGCTAGATGTGACTATATGCTCTATACTAACAGCTTCCCTCACACTTCTCACTTGTGGAACTCTCTTTCTGGTTTCTTGATTCCAATCAACATTGATCTTCAAAATAATTTAAATGCAATGCCAATCATTATCTTCTGTCTCCTTAATACCAGTTCATTTATTGTCCTCTATTCCTTAATAATGATTTTTTTCTCAGATTTTTTCAAACGCAGTAACCCCTTGCATAGAGAAAGAGCAATATTAATACAGAAGGATGTGTACCTGTGTTTTATAGATTATGCAAAATCATTTGGTGAAGTACATTACAAAGAATTGTTGGAACTGTTAAGTAACCATGACATATTTGGGAAGGATATTAGAATAACCGAGAATGTATATTGGCAGAAAACTGCCTGCTTATGGATAGAAAATGAAGTAATGGATAGCGACTCAGATTGAGGAATCGGAGAGCCGAGTTCAAATTCCAGTCGAATCCATTACATTCACTTATGTGCTAATACTCTTGAGAAAGGTATGAATCCTCTTCTCCTCCAGTCGTGGGAAAATAGCAGGACAGACCAGGTTCTGTAGCCTTGGATGGCAACTGGTCTACTGCAGAAAGAAATGGAAACCTACTGTGGGAAAAAATCTGCCTCGTCAGTCATGTATCGAAAAATACATGATTGCCTAAGTGTGTATTATGCCTGGAACATAACTGACTTTAGGAGGCATGGTGGAGTAATGGATAGCAGCTCAGATTGAGGAATCAAAGCCAAGTTCGAATTCCAGTCGAATCCATTACATTCTGTTACGTTAACCCCATATTTGTACCCTCACCTCAGATTTTATAAGTATATTTTCAGTACCTTTTGTATTTGCAACGAAACATATGAATCATAACTTCTATATTTCTTGAATATGCAGATTGTGAGATATATATTGTTTTTATAACCAGATGAGTCAGGGCCAGTTCTCGCAAAAGAACCTTCCCTTCTACCCCCATCTCCTACCTGGTCCGCTGTTTGACAGATAGGTGTGAATGATGTTAGCCAGTTCCATAGTCACAGGCCGAAACGAACGCTGTTTGACAGATAAGTGCGGATGACATTAACAGGGTCCATGAATGACGCATACCTTTTTTTGGGGGCCAACACGTGACTCAACAGATAGCAATTTTCATTTCGCACGTGTTGAGGTAACAACAACCACACATAGTTGCTGGCTGTCAGAGGAGTCGGATGTCACCAAAAACCAATCTTAGCTATTTGCCATTAGAAGAAGCAGTTCTCACCAGAACCAGACTTCGTTGTTTGATGCCAAAAGAATTAGATGCCACCTAAAACCAAAGGACCGACGTGAGAATCTAGATCAACATCGTCAACCCAAGTCAGCTATACTCCCATGATTTTTCTGTGTGTTCTCCTCGCCATCAACCTGGATTGGACATCGCCAGTCAAAAATTCATGTTAGAACATTGACAATCCCACCCTTTGCTTTCAGAGAAGTGTATGAATATTCTTTGAACAAACTGTACCCCGATAAGTCAATCGACGTCGATTCCAACCTTATGTAAGTTTCTGCATGTTTTTCCATATCTTATAATCTGCTATCTCCATTATTCATATGTATTTCCCGCATTAGTATCTGTTTAATTGGTAACTTATCTCCCATCCCTTGTATTATTTAGTTTTCTTTTCTTTTCTTACATTCACACTCCGTGTATTCTATCAATAAAATCTTTGTATTATTATATATTCTGGTGTCGTCTTCTGTTGTTCTGTGTCTGCGTTCCATTTTCTCTCTGCGTTTACCGACGTCCGGAATTGGAGAATTCCCCTCCCAACGTTCTTTTCTTTATTTTTATATCGAACCTTGGGATCTCTTACTTATTTTTTTTTATTTTCTCGTTGCGTCCTGGCTATAGTAGTCCCAACGAAACCCCAGGTGTAACAATTCACTTACATGCTAATACCCTTAGGAAAGATATGAATCCTTTTCTTCTCCCCCCAGCTATGGGCAAATAGCAGGACAGACTGAGTTCTATAGCCTTAGATGGTAACTGGTCTACTGCAGAAAGAAATGGCAACCTACTTGTAGGGGAAAAAAAAAATCTGCCTCGTCAGTCATGTATCTAAATACATGATCGCCTAAGCATGTATCACACATAATTGACTGATTGAAATATTATTGAAATTATTACAGAGTTGCTAACTGGGTGCCCTGTGATTAGATGAAAAACAACCAATCACAGGCTACCTTTTTAGATTTTCACCAAAACCCCACGAGAGCATTTTTTACAAACTCTCTTCCTCTTTTGCTTGTTGGGACCCTCAGAGACAACACGTTCCCCATGTGCACTCTTCGTCATCTAAACACCAGGACATGTGTGTGGATGTAGACAGCAACTGAAGCACAGAAGTCAAGACTCTATTTTCTTCAACGCAGCCAAAACGACACAGGAAATATAAAACTGTTAAAAGGACGCATCTTTCAGATAAGTTCTGCAAACCCGACTATTTGCAATGAAACTTTCCTCTTTTCCTACAATACAATTTTTTTCAAACATTTTCAACTGTGTTTGTGTTCCTTTCTTCTTGCCGGTGTCACTATATTTTTGTTACCAAATATAATTGGGAAAATCCCAATAATATACAAAAATAGAAAGTAGGTCTAAGCCAAGGAAGTGTCTTTTCCCATACAGTAAGGAAATTCTGAGACAATTTCAAGTCCTACCTGGCTTTGTTATTGGCAGCCACAATCTTAGCAACATAAAAAATGCAGATGACACAATGTTGATAGCAAACAGAGGAGAAAAACTATAAAAGCTCCTATAGAAGTTAGTGAAGGAAAATGCAGAGAAATTGCAAGAAGAGGGAAACATGCAAATTACAAATTGTAGATACCAAAATCAAGCAAATTTAAATACAGTGTAACCCGGATATAAGAGAGTTGTCGGGACCGGAGAAGAAGTCTCTTATATCCGGGTTTCTCTTATATCCGGGTTTGGTCTATTTTGTTTAGGTAAGTATGGGCTCTAATTTGGGACCAGAGAAAATCTCTCTTATATTCGGGTTTCTCTTATATCCGGGTTACACTGTATCTGTGAAATATTTTAACAGAGGATGAAAATTGCGATATTGAAATCTGAATGTGTATTTTGATAGCAAAAGATGCCTCCCAAAAGCTAAACAAAGCATTTAGAAATAAAGAAAAGAGTACTGAACTGTCATGTAATAATATCAGTCCTCCTATATGGCAGTGAATGTGGGACAATCTCCTCACAAATAAAGAAAATTTTGAAGCAACAGAAATGTGTTCATAGAGAAGAATACTATGGACTGAACATGTGAGCAATGGCAAAATTTTAGAGAAAATGGAAACAAAAGGACACTTATAGTTGACATCAGGAAGAAATATTTGAAATTTCTAGGACACATAATGAGGAAAGAGAACATGGAAAATTTGATACTCACAAGACAGTGTGAAATCAGGAGAGACAGACGAAAACAACCCAATCCACCTAGCAAGCTTGAGTAAATCGATAGTGGAACAAGCTTAAGAGCCATTTTTTGTCTTAGTGGTTTTATTGCCTTGCTTAGGGTGAAATGATTTGAAAAAAACCCCCAAAAAAACAGAGAACTTTCCTCTGTGAAAACAAAAGTATACAGTGTATTTTATTAAAACTGACTATCGGCAACTCTCTACGACAATTTTTTACATTTTTTTCTAAATATTTTACCATATTTTCGTTGTTTTTCACACTTTATAAATCACCTTCAGGGTTAGTTTTATGAAGATGTAAAAAAAAAAAAAAGTTAGGATTAGGAACTTCCAAAATTCGCTAGTACGGATTTGCCGAATTAAAAAACTGACTTTAAATAATAAATAAATTAAAACTTCATTCATTATTGAATAAATACTGCAAATTTCAATGAAATCAGATAATTCCCAGAATTTTGGTAATTTTTTTTTTTAAAGCGGATATATCATTTTACTTTTGTTTTTCAAACGGAAAAGTGAAAACGATATCTACAGCTTTAAAAAATATATATTTATTTTAAAACGTGTCACATGGTTCAGGAATGATGAAAACTAAAAAATGATTGTCCTAATTAAATAGAAGTTAAAATACATTTGCTTTAAAAAATAATTTAGCGTTTAATTTAAAATCCGTAATTTGTCTGGGAATCAAGTTCTTGCAAAAAATGCGTATTTTTATGTGTACTGTAAACAAAGGGAATTATATAAAAAAAAACAACAAATAAACCATATCTACTTACTTTTTTTGTGTGTCTTCTTTTTTTCTTTTCTATAATGCAACATCCTTAGAGGAAGAAACTGTAGAATCTTTTTTAAAAAATTAGTGATGTTTGCTTTAATTAAATTGAAAAAAAAAACTGATATCATTTGTGATTGATGCAAAATGTTTAGTAAAGAGCGAAAATCCAAGGGAGATAATTAGTAAAAAAAATATCCAAAAATTTATTATTATTATTATTAGGCAAATAATGTAAGATCCCCTCTTTGTAAGTATTTTTAAACTTTACAAAAGGAATCTTTTTTTTCTTTTTTTAATAACTCTAGAAAAAATGAATATAAGAAGTGCCAATTTGATAAAATTATATAATGCTTTTTTCTTTTCAATCACCATAGAAAAAACAAACAATTTGAGAGACAGATCGTCAAACAAGAAAAAGAGTTCTGTTAGAGACAAAAATAAGTTACATTTTTTTTATATGATGTTGATCGTAATGAGGCTGCTGAGCATAATTTCGACTAAAAGAACCGCAGTTTTACTTAAGGGAAAAAGTAACTTCTTACGGCGAAAAGTACATGCCTTCTTCCACGATATTTTTTTACGTCCTGTTTCATAAAGAAAGAAAGCATATTTCCAATGGAGGGCTGGATCTCTAAAACATTGGGTGACAGGAGAAAAGCCCACCCCCAATAATAATGCTATATATCGTTTCATTTTCATACTGAATAAATATAAAATTTTCGAAAAATAATTTAAACTTTTTTATGGAAATAAACGTATATTGCTTAGCAATCACAATGTACATATTGGTAATAGTAATTTAATAACAGGAGCTTTAATGTGGCATAAAAACGAAGGTATGAAGCACCTAGTGAGAATCGAACTCACTGCTTAGTCGTAATTGATCTCGAGACAAGCATGCTAACCTCGACACCACGTCGAAGAAGAACCTTCATACACGTAGTAGATACCAAATGTAAGTACAGTGCTAATTGTTATCGTTCACGTTCACGGGATGATTGTTTGAATGTGCCAATAATTGTTTCTGCATCCAAATCATTTAAACAAATCAATGGATAGCAACATGTATGATTTCAAATTCTCCTCAGCGAATTTCTTAACCTTGTCTTTATGATCTTTAGCTATGAAAATATCCTCTTACATTGGACTTGATTGACAGGTAGTGAGCAGATGACTTTATAAAGTTCATTAATCATATGTCTTGTCATGAAGTCAGTTGAATGTCAAAAGTTTTTAGTACACACGATGGGCAAGTGCCGTAAATTTTACAATTTTTGCAACTGGAATCCGTACTCTTATCATTAAGCATTAGTTTGAAGTTGTTGGGATACAAAAGGCGATTTGGTCGAGATAAGTTACGTGGGTCACGTGACAGACGCTTAGTGACGTCGGTTCATACAGTCACGAAAGCGGCAATCAATTTCAGTCGGTTTACAACAGCCAAACCGAGCCGTTGCTTTTTTTTTTTTTTTCTTTTTTTTTTTTTAGCCTGGACTAAATCTGCCTCATCCATGGTGCCGTTTCCCTTTTGAGGATATATTTTTCCCAGATATAGAAAGAAACTCTGGCTGGCTATCCTCAGTTTAGAAAAGCCCAAGATTCGCCGTTTTCTGCTCGCGCAATACATCTTCGATTGGGACATAGTAGACGAATCCGGCCCGTTTGATGCTGGAGTTTTAAACATGGCTTCTCCAGAAACACAGAAGAATCTCCATATTATATGTACGACCCTATCTTTTCGTTCTCCTTTAAATCTGCTCTTATATGTTATGTTTTTCGCTGCATGGGACACGTTTATATATGTATATATAATTTTTTTGTACGACATAGCATTCTATTGCTCATAATGGGGGGATACAAATGGGAGAATAAACCTTTTTTCAAGGTCTCCCCTTTATATTGGTGACCACGACGTCATTTATTTACACGACATGTCATATTATTATTACCCATTAAAGAAAAAAAAAGAAGCCAAAACAATTCCAATATTACTTGAACTTTGCTGATTTGTGAAGAAAGCTTACAAAAAATGTTCTTAGTAAATGTTATGGGATCTTAACCATAATAACAATAATGGACTATTCCATACTTAATAAATACTGCACCTCAGTCAGTAGTTCAAGTCGAGTCAGTAGTTCAAGTCGAGTCAGTAGTTCGAGTCAGTAGTTCAAGTCGAGTCAAGAGTCGAGTCAGAGGCAGTCCGAAACAGAGTCGCGTTCAGACGATTACTGAAAGACATTGGAATAGTGATACTGGTCGAGACTACATTGACCTGATTGTTCATACTAACACTTCTACTTCTCTGTATATATTCCTGTTTGTAATATATCTGTGTTATTCCATACCGGTGTTCGAGTTCTTCTTTATTGGTTCTGCCTTGGACTATCACCGTGGTACAAGGAACCGGACCATAACAGTAAATAATATAAAATAATTTAAAATAATAATAGAAAGTGTAGTAACGGTTTATACCTGGTTTCCTGTTTAGGATTGGGTTTCCGGTTCCTTCTAAATTCTACTTCAACTTCATACTTTTAACGTCTCCGCCTAAACGCTGACATTTATACTATTATTGGGTTTCTGGTTCCTTCTAAAATCTTTTCTCTTTCGTTTCCAGTAGAACATTGCGTCTTAGTGGCGTTATCTCCTTCCTTCGAGTGAATTTATTGAAATAAATAATATTATAATCGTCATAATTGTATATTATAATTATATAATTATTTGACAATTGCTTTTTAGAGAAGTGCATTTAAAAGAAAGCCAAACGGTTTATAAAAATTATATTTGATGATCACATTTGTCTGTAAAAGTTTCTATATTTAGGAAAAAAAATATTGTTCAAAATCCCAATGACGCATATAAGTTTTGCCAAATTATCGTTGTTTTTTTTTGTTTGTTTGTTTTTTTGTTTTTTTCGTCTTTGGGTGAATACTGGCGTACAGCTTAGGGGTGAAAATAAACATTTGATTTACTCACGCCAAGAAGGTTAATGAAAGATGATAATAACGAGTAATCACACAAGATAAGGAATTTATTCACGAATTTATACGCTTGAAGTAGCCTCAGTAGCACGGTTCAGAAAAATAAATCATAAACTTTTAAAGTCCGTAATTTTAATGTACTGTCATGAAGAAAAAATGTTCATACAATAGATTAAATGGTCTGACACACAATAATATTAAAAAAAAAAAAGTTTAACAAACGTAAGAGAGATCGTTGCTCATCGAAGGTATATATGGATTGCATACATTCAAAAATAGATGAAGAGAGATATTTTGAAATACTTAGCTTTTTTGGATTGTTGAGGGAAAATCCTTTCAAGTGCTACGTGCTGGTTAAAAGCCGATAACATGATTTTACACTGGCGAGTACTTCAACGCTGGCCGCGAGAAACTGAAACGAAACCTTTCACATGACTTCAGACACTCTTCTCATTAATTTAATTTTACTCCTCATTTTGTAATAAAAAAAACCCATTTCGCGTAGGCTCTTTACTTTCTTTCCTTCTTCTTCTTGGCTCACCGGCGAATTTCCGTGAAGGCAACGGTTTCATTAATCCAAAACAAATTTCACATACTATCGTGAATTTCTTTTCTTCTCTCTCGTCTCACAAGTTAAATTCTGCGAAAGGCAAAAAATCTCACGTTAATTTCTTTCCTCACCCCCCTCAGTCTCCCGAATTTGAAGGGCGAAGGTGAAGGGAGTTATTATTATTTCGCACATACTACATGGCCACCATTTTTGCAAAGAGTATTTTTGTTACAACTCGCCTCCTTAACGGTTATGATTTTTTTTCTCGCTTAGGCTACTCGCCGTGGCGTCATTAGAAATTCTCCTCGTCTGACTCCAACGGACTACTCTCGACGCACTTTGAATCCTTGATTTAAGGAGTCTTGTATGGGAGATTTGTTTCCGCTTTCCCACATGAATGGGTTGAGGTTAAAAATGCGACAAAACTGAAAATAAACAAGCAACTACGGCTTGTAAGATTAAAGTGGACAAACTCTCTCTTTTAGGCGGACGAATAAAGAAAGACTCAAACTCCTCTTCGGTGTGTAACAATAAAAGAAGATTTTTAATTACATGTACAAAAAAAAGGTAAACGGATAAACACAAATACGAGAGGAAGAATGAGAAAAAAAATTCTTTTAACTTTAAAGGAAAAAAAATGTTCATAAAAAAGAAAAGGCTTGCTCAAAATATTTTTCCGAGTGCCTAAAAAAGTTTTTTTAAGCATGTAGTAGATTGTGGAATCTTCCACAACAAACCAGCCTTACCTATTTTTAGCAAATGCACTCTTCCTATCTGGTAAGTAAAATTCTACTTTCATACAATATAACAAGTATTCATTGGTCAATCACCTCCAATTTAGCTTGCTGATTGGTCAGTTCCGACCAATCAAACCGCCTGCACGCGACCAATCTGTTTTCCCGCTCATATGCTAGGAGCCTCTTGACCATTAAACCGAACACGTGTGAACCTTTTGAGTAGTAGTTACCAAGTTCCAAGATGTAACCTTCACCGACTCCCGTCTTAATCATTGCTGGCCAGACGTTAAAGACAATTACCAACATTCACGAACTCTGAAATCACTTCTGAACTTTTACCAACTTTGCAAACTCACAATTCCAAACTTTCTTAATATGAACTCCGGTACAACTAATTAATACCTAATCAAAGGGACACGACTCTGTCCTACTTTTTCAGTTCGCATTCATGTACATCAAACATTAATAAATTTAATTGTTATGTTTTGAAATCATTCCATTCAGTTTTGTATTTTTATTCTACGTCATGTATAAATTGCATTGTTTTCACGCATTGTCCTTAATCTCATCTTTCCTAGCCCAAGTTAAATATTGGTAACTGAATCACTACAACGATGATAATACAACAGTTACATCCCGTCGGAAACAAACAACAATGGTACCCCTATCACTACAAGATTGCTGTTAAAGGCTAAAACACTCACGGATTTGTTCAGAGTTCTTGTAGCGGTGGAAACCGTCTGAAGATATGAATTTCCTAGTTGAGTGAGTTCGTAGATCGACGACAGAAATCTTCAGTTGCAAGGAGGCAGTTCTCAATTAATTTTTAGCAGCGGGCCGACGTTCTGTCTTTTCAGTCCAGCGGGAAGATCTTTCTTGAAGCTGACAGCCGGTCGCCGAAGTTACTCACTGTCAAATAGGCGAAGATTTTCCGCATTTATAGAGATTTGGGAGACTCAGAAATATCGGGGACTTTTCCCTCCAAAATTGTTATACAAATT
This sequence comes from Acanthosepion pharaonis, assembly GCA_903632075.3. Taxonomy (NCBI): domain Eukaryota; kingdom Metazoa; phylum Mollusca; class Cephalopoda; order Sepiida; family Sepiidae; genus Acanthosepion; species Acanthosepion pharaonis. The sequence continues at coordinate 1,507,742 of CAHIKZ030005577.1, read as the reverse complement.
TCCCGGCCTTTTCATTTGGTTAGAAAATATATTCTTATCTCTGAGAAGAAGTTTAGGAGCTGCAACAAGCTGTGAACGTTTTCCCCAGACTTTATGGCACCATGGACAGGATAATGGTGCTTGAATTCCTTTTTATATTTTTCAGCTCTCTCGTTAGTCAGAAAATATATTCTTATCTCTAATAAGAATCAAGGCTTTGGGAACCTGTTTTGAAAGCAAGGAAAAAGGTTGGGGTGAGGATTGGAAAATAGGCCATAATGTGAACTTGTAAAATATTGTATCCGTGGTTCTCAAATTTAAATTCCAATACTTGGCTAGTTCATTTGTGTTACCGGAGATGTCACACTTACTCCACAACATCCTACCTTTTGAGTTTTTTTTTTTTTTTTTTTTTTTACTAGTAAATATTTCATTTTATTTCTTAGTATTTACCGTCTCCTCTTTCTGGAGAGTTCACCATGTACTGAACTTTGTATTTCTTCCGTTTGGGGTCAACCCCTAGTTTTTCCGTACTTTTCATTTTTGTGGTAATCATACTTGTACGTTCAACGAATTCTTGGGGTGTTGGTACGTCAAAAATATTATACAGTACTTGCATAGGTTCTTAATTTTTACGGGCTTTTCTTCAGTAAATCTTAACTGATTCCAATGCTTTTTTTGTGTTCCCATTTTTTCCTTTCACTATATATACCATTTTTCCAGTTCGTGATCATATTACGCCGTCTTCCCACATTTCATTTACATTTTTATATACTTTGAAAAACACGTTTTCAGTAATTTTGGAAAAAAAATGTTCTTTTTGTTATCCGTTCTTATTCTTTTGTGATCTGGTCACAACTTTTTTTTTTAATTTTTCTTGCGAACATCTATTCTTCCGGTGACATGCCAACCGGTGTATTGAGATTCGGTGTTATACGATATACTCTCAAGGATTTTTGTCGTGCTTCTTCGTTCATATTTTCATTATTTTTTTATTTTTTATTTTTTTTAAAGAAGCCTCTTAAAAGTAGCCACAAATCATTCAGCTTGTTCGGTTGACCGTGTGGACTCTTCCACAACAAGCCAGTTAACTCCTGCTAGGAAATGCACTATTCCTGTTGTAATTTTCACCATCACAATCTTACAAAATATATAACAAGCATTTATTGGTTAATCACCTTCAATCTAGCTCGCTGATTGGTCAGTTCCGACCAATCAGATATCCTACACGCGATAAATCTGTTTTACCGCGTTTTCCATCTGAGCCAGTCAGGTGATTCACAATGATATATAAACAGAACACATGTAAATTCCCTCGTGTTTCTTTTCATTCATCTCTCTCGCGTCTCATTCCTTGCTACCAAGTACCAAGATGTAATCTTCAAGAACTCCCGTCTTGACTGATGCAGTCAGACGTTAAAGACCATTACCAACATTCACGCAAGTACGAACTCTGAAATATCTTCTGAACTTTTACCAACTTGTACAATACACAATTCCAAACATGCTAAAGAAACTTTATTCTTCTAAACTACAATTTAATAATTACTTTCACTTTATGAACTTAGGTACAAATATTACCTAATCTAAGAGACATAACTCTGTCTAACCTTTTCACTCAGTATTCATGCATGTATATCAAATATTAATAAATTCAATTGTTACGTTTTGAAACAAGATGTTTATGAATCTTTATTCTCTATCTTGTATTAATTGTTGTGGATGGAAGATTGAACACACACAATTTTAAGCCTTCTGATAATTCAAACTTTCTATTCCTCTCCAACACACAATCATCACACATCCGCAACAACCTTGAGTGATACGGCGGTGTAGTAATATGTTCAATCGAAAACATTTTACAAAATTCTTTAAATTCGTAAGAGGTGAATTGTGTACCGTTATCCGAAATTATGGCAACCAGAATGCCATATCTTGTAAACAGTTCGAATAAAAAAAATCGCTGTAACCGTGCAAGTTGGTTTCTTGCACTTACATATTCCAGGCCATTTAGTAGAACTCTCCACTACCAGAAGATAATGTGATCCATTTATTGGACCTGCGAAATCTATGTGCAGTCTTGACCACGGAGCATTTGTCTTTGGCTAAGGTTGTAAGTTCGTGGTAGGTGATTTTACTGCCAGAACACAACCTCTGCAGACATTTACTAATTTTCTTATGGCTTGATCCTTTTTGGTCCAGTATACATAGCTTCTCATAAAAGATTTCATTCTTGAATTTCCCGGATGTCCACTGTGAAATTCATTTAATATCTGCATTTGTAATATGCTCTTTGTGCAAACATCAACACTCCGTCACATATCGAGTAACCGTTCAAGTCTGGATTGCGTTCTAAAAAACGCGTTTCTTACTTTCTGTAATGGGATTGGTTTAGCTAATAGGTAATTAACATAAAGAGGGCTATAACTATAGCTCACGGGCAACTTTGAGTGAGTCTAACGTAGAATATTTATGGCTACTAAGTTTGATCATCATAGCAAAATGGCGTCGCCTGACGCAGCTCTGTTGAACACAGTAGAACCTGAAAACGTAAATATTTGGATGAAATGCTTTGAGGCACGTGCCAAATAAAGAAGTTACGAGATGACAAAACACTGGCAGGACAGAAAGAAATCCCGTATTTATTTTTGACCAATGCGGGAATCGAAGCCATTAAGCAGATTTCGTTAATTACTTCCCCGCCTGAAATTGAAAATTTGACACTTTTAGTTTTAAGTAAGTCAAAGAAATAATATTAAGAAATATTCAACCAAAGAAAAGATTGGTCACAGCCGAAGGAACCAAATTCTTAGCATTGAAACAAGGATTTGGGGAGCCTATAAGGAAATATCTAAGAAGGTTAAGCGATATCAGCAGATATTGTGAATTTCATGAACTAGGACAAGGAATAAACAGAGCAGAGGAATCAATGGGCGATCAATGTTTTTCGGAAGACTCGGAGTTCGAAACATGGAACACTGAGAATAAAAGAACTAGATCAAGGTCCCCCATAACATGAAATACAGTGAGAGGGGTAGGGCGAATGTAGGAAGAGCCGTAGATCCATACAGGACGTGAAACCCAAAAGATTCAGGAAGACGTAAAGGGATTAGTTTTAGGGACCTCCACTTTTTTCGGCAAAATTTCCGATACCTAACTTTAAAATAAATTTTTAAAAATGAAAAAACATGCTTGAAGATTTCATTTCAGCTTTAATTGAAAGTTTAATCATTAAATTTATTATTTCCATTAAGGAAACAATTCTGGTGTATTTCAGATAGAAACTATATACATTGGAATGTCAAATTTAATTTTGGAATTTTAAATTTTCGTAATTCCCGCCATTTTCTTAATTTTAAGAAATTTGTAAACAAACACAAATTTATCGATTTTAAAAATATTTTAAAAAGTTTCTGACACGTTATTTTATTAAAATTAGAAAATTTAATGTTAAATTAATCTGATTTAAAAGAAATATTACTTACTTCTAGCATAAAAAAGTAATATACAACCAATTATTAACGATTGGTACTGTTATTTTTATCCAATACTTGATCTACGTGTTGATTGACGAGTGATGACAGCTACTACGGATGACCATAAATGAAAATTATTAGAAATCTGAGTGAACGCTTTTTTTTTTAGTTTTACTGAAAGGGACAAAATTCTTTTTATAATAATGGCAATTTCAGTCTACTGTACATGGAAATAAGGAACGTATTAAGTAAAAAAATACAACATAAAAAATTATTTGAAAAACTAATAGGTAATTAGTATAAAGAGAGCTACAACTATAGCTCACGGGCAACTTTGAGAATATCTACGGCTACTAAGTTTGATCATCATAACACTTTCTTTTAGTCGTTTATTTTCGAAATAAACATGTCTTGTTTTGCTTTTAATTTTATTTCTTCCAAGACAAACGGTAGTTCGCGTTCTACATTGCATAATATATTTTTAAATTTCTATTTCACTTTTTAATGCTACAATAACCGTGTCCTCAAGCAGTTCAGTATTTTTGGTCCAATCTTGATAAACCATCAGCACGTCCTAATTTTTTGGACAGTTGATATTTCATTCGTGAAATCGTAATTTAATAAGATGGTTCCCCAGCGTTGTAATCTATTTACTGTATGCGTAGGAATTCATTTTTCGAATCATAAATTGATAATAGAGGACAGCGGTCCGTCTGTAAACTAAAACTCCTTCCGTGTATAAATTTATGAATTTTTTCACTGCAAATATTATACCTAACACCTCTTGTACTATCTAGCTGTAGTTTTTTTTTTCTGTCGGTAGTAGCGATATAGTTATATAGATTTTATAATAGTTTGCTAGTCTTAGACATGTTTGTAACCTAGTAACTTTTGCTGGAGAAGGCATATTCTTAATTGGACTTGCCCTCTACGGAACTGGTTGACGACCATTTTTGTCGAGGTATTTGATTTTAGGCAAAAAACAAATCGCAGTTTTCCTCACAGGGTTTCAACTCGTATTCTTGTATTTAAAAAAAAAATCTTTTCACATGCCCGATGTGTTGTTCCTTAGATATACTTTTGATTAATATATCATCCAGATTAGAAACTGCGAAATCACAACCTGCAAACATAATATCCATAGCTTTTTGAAATATAGCTGAAGTCACTTTTATCCCAAAAGGAAATCGTTTGAACAATCACTTGTGCGTATTTATAGCTATTAACTTTGAACATTCTTCATCAACCTGTATTTGCAAATACGATTCAGAAAGATCCAGCTTCAAAAACGTTTTTCCACCGTTTAAATTCGCAAAGATTTCCTCTAAACTTGGTGATGTGTAGTCATGGAATTCTAAACATTTGTTTAACCCTGTCGAAAAATCAGCACAAACACGAATTTGTTGCATTCTTCCTAAAATCAGATCATCTTCAGATCTATGTTAGACTAATTTCCACTACATGCTGGATGTGAACACTCCGAAACCACAAACTGAACTAAAATTTCATCAATTGCGCATAGACTCGGCACATACCTTCCGTTTTACTCACGTACTCAAAGAAAGAAAAAAAAGCAATACAATCTATTTAAAATTTAGGAAAGTAATCTAATTATTGAATTTTAGGTACATTAGTAATCTAATTATTGAATTTTAGGTACATTAGCTTTATATATAGCCTTATTTACAAAGTTGCTTGTTGAGGAAATATAAAATTACTAATAAAATATAGACATAATTGTCGTAAGAAAAATGTTTTTCACTGAATAATGATTTTTTTCAAGAATCATTTTAATTTTTTAAGTTTCAATTAGGATAATTTATAAAGTTTGAAGACTTTAAAATTTCTTTATACAAAACTTGTACCTGTTCAGTGATAATTAGCTTGTAGTGGACCCCCTGGAGGGGGCGGGGTATGAAAAACACAGCCTGAGCGCCCCCGTATCGTAAATGACGAGGTCACAAGAGGCCCGGTAACGTTTTTCGAATTAAAGACGTAAAATCTGACAAGGTGAAACAAAATGAACAACAGAACGAGGATATGTATGATTAATGCTAAGTTTATTTATAAACTGGTCGTGTCAAGGGTTGGACTGGTCGTGTCGATGGCTGGAGTCGAGGTGCAGACGTTCCGGTTGTGTCGACAGTTGGAAAGAGATTGCGGACGTTCCGGTCGTGTCGACGGGAGGACGTTGCAGTGCAGGCATTGCTGGTCAAGGTCGGTGTCGAAACCTCCCGTAGTAATGACAACCGATAGTATAGGGGAAAGGTTGGTCGTTGCAAATGATCGCTGCTGGTCGTCGCAAGTGATCGTTGGTCGTTGCAGGTGATCGCTGCTGGTTAGCTGGTCAGGCTTCGGACTGGACGTGTCGAAAAGGAACGGGGAGCTGGCGCTGCGATGTTGTTGGGCTGGGCATATCGAATGCCCGGTGTTGGTGTTGCGTGTCTGCTGGTCGAATCCGATATCGAAACCTCCCGTAATAATCATAACGGTAACCGTAGTGTACGGGAAAGGTTATGGACGACGTCCGGGCAATCAGTAGGGATGGAAACGCCGCGAGTCAAACAGGCGCAAGGAGCCAGAAGTAAAGAGAAGTGAAGAGAGAAAGATAGGTAGATCCAACTTGCGTCCAATTGACAGACAAAATTAAAAATGGGTGTGTAACTTAATATGCAGCCTGGATCGGGGTCCTGGACACAAAGGCCAGGAGCCGGCGTACCGACCGTTCAGGCGTCTGGGTACCGATCTTCTATTCGGCGAGAAGTCGCTGTATTATGTTAAGGAAGACCAACAGACACAGTCTCGCAAAAATGCTAAAAAATCTCTCTAAAAATGAGTTTAGATTTGCTACGAAAAAACAAAGGTCTAAAAATGCTAAGAGGTGTAATACGACTAGTTTCGTAACATAACGGAACTAAAAAGTAATTATCCAATTCTAAAACTAAATTACCAGTGTATAGGGAACACGATCAAAAAGTCAAGGTCGAAAATCCCTGTTCTCTTCCGTTTTAGGAAGCGACCAAAGGCGGCTGCGACAAACTTCTCCATTTAAATATAGTTTTTAATTACATAAAAATATTGTCGGGATAACTCTAGCCAGGTTTTTATTTTTATCTGGGTGTCAGGATTCCAAACATTTTTTTTTACTTTACAACAACACATCTTTTTAAACGAAGCATAGCTTATTTTCCGTGAGAAAGAAGTAGCATGTTAGTTGAAATAATATCCTCTTAGAAATATACAATAACAACAAAATGTTCCATTTTCCTTGCAGTGAAGAAAATGAGTTTGTTTTATGAACACGCACATACATCAAAATAAAATACACTTTTAACACTAAAAAAAACACTGAAACAGTAACACGCACAGACAAAAAATTTCTGATTTACGTTGAATTGAATGAAATATAGTGTAACCCGGATATAAGAGACCCGGATATAAGAGAAACCCGGATATAAGAGAGATTTTTATCTGGTCCCAAATTAGAGCCTGTGTTAATGTATATAAAATAGACCAAACCCGGATATAAGAGAAACCCGGATATAAGAGACTTCTTCTCCGGTCCCGACAACTCTCTTATATCCGGGTTACACTGTATTTTATTTACATGAAAGAATACTTTTTATGCTCTTACTATTTTTCTTTAAGAGTTTGTATCACTTTAGTTGTCGAAATTCGTGTAAGCAAACGATAATTAAAATTAAAAATGTCTATAAAATATTGAGATTGCTATATAAAATTCAAATTGTTATTGTTAATGTTATATTATTGTCTAAACGTTAACCATTTTTAAGCAAGGGAGACATTGTTCTTTTTACACCGGCTACTTCCTGGTTGTGACCCATTTCCTTTGCGACATTGGTGCACGTATAAATTAAAAAAATACATTTTTGTTTATTTTCCTGATTGTGTTCAAAAACTATATGTTCTATTTTCAAATCATTTTCGCTTTTTTTAAATTGCAAATTATTTGAAAAATAAGTAGTTTTATTTATTAACTTTATGAAATATTCTCATGGTTGAGAAAGAAATATCAAGTCCAGGATCAACAACAACTTATCCTTGATTCTTGTTTGTTTTTTGGTTTTTTGTATGAAAAAGTTCACATTCACCCTGAGTGAAAAGGTAAGTTTTGGTCTCTGAAAATATAATACTTGAAGAGACGTTCGAGTTTTTATGTAGTAAAAAATATATTTTGTTTTGACTATTATTTACGGAGCCCATGAGACGACGACTGGAATTTTTTAAAAGATTGTTAACTCAGTTAGTTACCACTAAAACAAAAATGAATATTTTTTCTCCCCCTCCCCACCGAAATGAAAAAAAAAAATGATACCAGCTGTTTAAAAATATTTGCTGCTAAAACTCAGGAATTTCTCCGATTCTAATCAGATTCATTAAATGACATTGGGATGATTTGCATACTAGTTGGTACCACTATTCAGATTGATTTACGAAAAAATGAGCGCGCCAACTTAATAAAATCAAAGTTATAACGCGTATATTTTGATTATTAAATTGTATTTTTTATGCTTTTTAGGTTTGTTCTATTTTTCGCACCCCCACCAAAAAAAAAAAAAAAACGCATGAAGAAAAAAGGCCCCAAACTTAATAAAAAAGTTTTTTCATGAAAAAGTTTATTATAAAGAGGAAAGACCAAGGTATTTTTAAAAAAATTTTATTCCTTTGCAGCATATTTTAAATTTAGGTTAAAAATCTTGTTTTTTTTTTTAGATCAGCGGTCTGGTAATATTTTGCATTAGTTGTTTTTCAGCTGAAAAACACATTGATTTGGAAAATCTTGCAAAAATCAAATAATTGTCACATTTTAATGAAACCTTCAGAACTTATTCACAAATGAATTAAATTATTTTAGAAATGTTTTTGTTTTTTTTAAAGTCATGGTAAAAATATATTTTTTTTTTCTATCTGAAAAAAAATTTTTGATGAAAAATGGTTTTTTACAACAATTTTTTTTTTCTTTTTTTCAATTTTAAATACATATGATAAAAGGTTGTTATATATTTTAAAATTGATCTTATTATGTTCTCTACTTTTTAAAGGTCATAAATTTGAAAGCTTATTAAAATCTGAAACCGACATATATTTTTAAAATAATTTTTAATATTCCAAAATTGTATTAAAAATCATCTCAACAAAAGTATGGATGACTAAGAAAAGGACAAGTGTGTATTCAACACCATGATAGTAGTGTGATCACATACTTCTGCACTTTTGATGATGTTATGTAAAATTTAAATGCATTATCCATACTGGCATAATACTCCACATGGTGGTGAATACATACTCGTCCTTTTCTTATTCTAGAACTCAGCTTGTTGATTTTGTTTTTCTGTTCCATTACCTATTCCAATACCTGCACAACCATGTCCACCAATACATGATTTAGCAATCATCTGGTGGCAAATCTGCTCTAGTTTTACAGGCCAGCCAAAATAAAATTAAATCCAATTTTTTATTTTGTTTGTCAAGAATTTGTATTGTTCAATTGATTTCTGTCAGAAAAAAAACTGTATAATGTGTCAGATTTAAAAGCTAATCAGTCTTTCTGCCTTCAGTTCTTCATGTTCAAAAGTCTAGTTGATCACAAATCCCATTAAAATAAAAAAAAATTCATTTTTTTTATCATCAACATATAACAGTGCATTATTGTGAGATATTCAGAGCTACTTTAAAAAATACTTAACAAATGGAATTTGATACAGCTATCTCATAATCCTAAATACTGTGTTTTCTTCCTATATTGCTCAGTTGATTTATTTTTTTCTTTTTGCAGCTGGCATCATAGATAGTTTCACCATGAAATCTATGGGTTTAAGTTCTTTTGAAATTCACATTTGAAAAGACAAGTTGCACATACAAAAAAAAAAAAAACAACCTTCCACTGTTAAATCTGTGAAGTTGGGTTTATCTACAATTCAAATATCAAACGACATATGTCAACACACACTGCTGAGAAGCCTATCCTCTGTGAGATCTGTGGAGTCAGGTTTTCCAAAAATACATCTCTAAATAGACACATGTTAACACACAAGGATGACAAACCATTCAACTGTGAAATCTGTGGAGTAAGGTTTGCTGTTAAATCATCTCTCAAAACACACATGTTAACACACACAGGCAAAAAATGCTTCCACTGTGAAATCTGTGGATTTATGCTTTCCCAAAAGGCACATCTCAAAGTCCACATGTTGACACACACCGGAGAGAAACCATTTCACTGTGAAATCTGTGGAGCTAAGTTTTCCCATAATTCATCTGTCAAAAGTCACATGTTAACACACACTGGAGAGAGACCTTTCAGCTGCGACATCTGTGGATTTAAGTTTTCCTTAAATTGTAATCTCAAACAACACATGTTGACACACACTGGAGAGAAACCATTTCATTGTGAAATCTGTGGAGTAAGGTTTTCCCTTAAAGCAGCTGTCAAAAAACACATGTCAACACACACTGGAGAAAAACCTTTCCACTGTGAAATCTGTGGTAATAAGTTTACCCAAAGTTCAAATCTCAAACAACACATGTATAGACACACTGGAGAAAAACCTTTCCACTGTGAAATCTGTGGATTCGGGTTTCTCCAAAATTCCCATCTTAAACAACACATGTTAAGACACACAGGAGAGAAATCTTTCCGCTGTGAAATCTGTGGACTTCAGTTTTCCAAAATTTCAAATCTCAAACAACACATGTTATCACACACTGGAGAGAAACCTTTCCACTGCGAAATCTGTGGCTCTAAGTTTTCCCAAAATTCAAATCTGAAAAGACATATGTTAACACATACTGGAGAGAAAGAATTTCACTGTGAAATCTGTGGGGTAGGTTCTTCTCTTAAGTCATCACTCAAACAACACATGTTAACACACACTGGAGAGAAACCTTTCCAGTGTGAAATCTGTGGTAACAATTTTGCCCACAGTTCAAATCTTAAAAAACATATGATGACACACACTGGAGAGAAACCATTCCACTGTGAGATTTGTGGATCTAAGTTTACCCAGAATCCAAACCTCAAACGGCACATGCTAAGACACACTGGAGAGAAAGCTTTCCACTGAAATCTGTGGAATTGAGTTTACTTGAAATTCATATCTCGACCAACACATATTAGGACATGCAGGATGGGTACTATGCTGTTGTTAGCTATAAAGCAGATTTCCTTGTAGCTGTATGAACTTCACACAGCATATTGTAATACTTTCTGGAGAGAAAATTTTTTCCTGCAAAATCTGTGGAGTTAGAATCCCCCAAAATTCATGCCCCCAAAGTGATATATATATATATATACAAGTTTCATTGAATAATGTAGACGTATTGCATCTACTTATTTTTATACTGATCCTTTCCACTTCTCTAATCAGTTTCTTGATGTTAAGATGAAATTCGTCAGAAAGATGCCATAGTTTTTTGTAACCCAAGTACTTTCAATCTTTTCTAAGGTCATGTTCAGGAGCAAATTACAATGACAAACTTATTGTAACTACAACAAAATTTACATTTTGTTGCAGTTACAATAAGTTAGTCTTTGTAATTTACCCCTGAGTATGATCTTGGAAAAGATTGAATATAGTTGAGGTAATAGAAATATGCCACCTTCTTCAATGAGTTTAAAACTGTCCTTTTCAATGATTACAAAACTGTCCTTTTCAGGGTAATACTTTTCAACCACTACAATGCTGTCCTTTTCAGGACAACACTCTCCAATGCTCTTCTCACTGCCTACGAGAACATGCAGGGATTTTATTTTGCCCAGTGAACTGTAACCATATTTTGTCGATATATTTTATTTAACAAAAATAAACTCGGCAATATATTTTTTTTTACTGAAGCTTTTTGTTTTGTTTATTGTTATATTCTGTGATTCAATATCTGTTTGCATGCCAATATAGCACCCACAACAAGCTTACTCATCCTGCCAAATTAGTTTTTTTCTGACACCTCAGCAGCTGTATTTTAACATTCTTTTCGTCTGGTCACCTGCACCATGGCTTGCAGAATATTGTATATTCATCAAACTATAAATGAGCCCAAGTAACTATCGGCACCTTGTCCTTGTTGAAAGGGCAGACATTTTGTGGGTCGTTGTTTGTTCTTGACCAATCCATACTTCTGTTACTACAGTGTTGGCTTCTTGTCTCTTGCTGGACTTGTGTAGCTTCTTGCTTATCCAAATATAGAAGAGATCATCCACCATTTTCTCAAGGCGATCTGTTTCTAGATTGGCTTGGGATGCTACACTGACTTGAGGGAATGCTGTAGCACCTGACTAAACTTATCTCGGACAATATCGCCACCAGAGCTGGTGGAAGGGTCTCCTGCCCCCACCCGATCTATGATAGGTGGCTCCTCATTATACTACATCAAAACTTTCATAAGGTACTATTCATATAAATACAAATTTTATTGTAACTTAATTATCTGCACTAATCAACACATTTATACGCATACAAAAAAAAATTAAAAATTCTTTTAAAATATTGTGGGTCACTAAATTGTAGTAAGCTTTTCCATTTATGATTAATATAGCGAAGAAATGGCGATTTACCTCATCAAACCAAGCGACAGCACGTCATGTGTATCCTATGACGGAAAAGAAAATTACTTACCAAAAAAAAGGGCACATATTCTGCATGACATGCTGAAGACGGAATATTTAGATTAAAAACAAGTCCGTCGCAGGAGTCTCCATAAAAGAATTTTGTTATGCAAAATACTTGGCATCCTCTCCCAGTTGTTGACGAATTAAAAACATGCTTGGCCAATAAAAGCAGTTGGTGTTCTCTAATCAGGAGGAAAAACTGATGTATTTTGGCTACCACATTTGTCGGGGAGTGAGTTATTTTTCTGACTGGTTATGTGCATTGGGATTTGTGAGATAGTACCTGCGAATCGAGTTTTCGGCATTTCTTCCTGCCCCCGATATTCGAGTCTGAACTTACAGTGATTTGTCCTCTGCATTGTGGAATTAATCTGCAACAAACATTTCCTTTGCTTTCAGAACGCTTACAATTAATAAATATAATTTTTGCTTATATCAATATCATCTACCCTCTGCAAACTAAAATAGAATTGTAAAAGATTTAAAACTTTATAAATTATTATAATTAAAATTTTTAAAAATGGAAACGGTTCTTGCAAAGATTCATTATTCATCGAAAACATTTTTTCTTGAGACAACACATCTTATTCATATAAGCAATTAAAAGCAAAAGCTTTTCTAATTAAATAATGTCTTAATTTTATTTTGCCCCCAACCCCACTGATACCATGATGAAAGATGACGCAAAATGAACAAAGTTTTATCATCAAAATCTTTGTTAATATTAAGAGGAAAGACCAAAGGATTTTTTGATGATTTTTTTTTTTTTGATCCTGTTTAGAATGTTAGAAATTTTGGTTAAAAATTTTGTTTTTCTTGCATAGGCAGAGGGACCAAAGATTAGTATTCGAAATTTTAACATCTTTTTGTTGTAAAAAACACATTGATTTGGAAATTCTTGCAAAAATCAAATAACTGTTGGATTTAACCATTTGAGCCCTGATCACCGCTTTACCAGTGGTAAAGAAAAAATGACTTAATGCCCAGCTACTGGTTGAACATTGGGTAAACATTTGTAACTATTTTTATATCTACAATGAAACATTACCAATTTATTTGGAAAGGGTTAAAATTGTTCAGGAATGCAGGGCTTAAAGGATTAAATGACACTTTCGGGTCTTATTCAGAAATTCAATTGTTTTATGAAATAATTCTCTTTGAAGAAATCTTTAGAAAATATATTTTTTACATCTGTTAAAATGACTTATTGTTTCCAATTTTTTTTTTTTTTCCATTTAATTGGCATAATTTATAGAGTTAAATCTCTTAAAATTCTGTATTTATTTATCCCAGTTAGGTGTTATTATAGAAATTAAATCCTATATATATTTCAACCAATAAAATCTCGTAAACAAATCAGAAGTTTTGTTTGATAAACAATAATTACTAGGGTAAATCCTGCTGAAATACGTGGCGGACATAGTTGTACACCTACCATATCTTATTTTGGACCATTTACAAAACAATAATAATAGCTCCTTTCAACAATTTTAAAGGCCAGATTAATTTACACAAATAAACACACAATAGAAGAGCTAACAGTTACTAAGGCTTTGTCCACCCACACACACACAGACTTTAGGGTAACTCACACCACACTACAGACATTTAATTACTTGTATAAAAATTTTATTATTACTGTTAGTCTTTGGTGTAATGATAATGTTTAATCATCTAGGTTGTTTTTTTTTCTGTAAATGTTCTTTTGAGAGAAGAGTATTAAGAAAACCAGGCTGTTTGTGTAAAAAACTTGTTACATATGTATATATCTTTTTAGGCTCAGCAGTTAAAAGCCAGCAAAATTGTTAAGGATCGACTTCAAGTTTATGGAAAATTGTTTTTTTTTATATATTTTGTGACCAATGAACGCTATGGTCTCAAGCCCATTTGAAAACTTGGATGGAGCCTCCTGAGACCCTCTTTTTTTTTTTTTGAATAAATAGAACTCGGGTCTGTAGATGAGGCAGAAGACATTTTGACTAGGCAAAACATAAAGGACAGAAGGAAGTTAACATCAAGAAGAAAGCTATAGGCAAGAAGGCAACGGTTACAAACCAGCTGCAGAAAGTCTTGAAGGTCACAAGTGAAAATTCTCCCGCTGTTGGACAAAGAACAAAAAGAAAGAAATAATTCAAATAAATTTTCCTAAGCACACTGTGAATATAGAAGGAACTTTTCTAAAAAAATTACTATATGTCCCAAAGACGCCCATGGGGCAAGTAGAAGTAGGTGTTTTCAATTTTTCTGAAAGGTGGTTGTACCTTTATTTTTCTGCCATCTTGAATTGTTTACTCTATTTGTCATTGGATCTTTGTGTCTTTTCCTAAGCAGAAACCTTTTTTTTTTTTTTTTTATTCAATATATACAGCATACAATTTTATATATACAGCCTACAATAAAGGTCGGATCTCTCCAACACTCTATGGTAAACATTTTCAATTTGATTGTTGTTGTTGCGTTTCCTACTGAAATTAAAAATTTTTGGAAATATTCCTTGTAATCTAATTTTAGGAATGTTGATTTTTTTAAATTTACAATAGTCATCGATCTTATTTTCTGATATGTCAGGTATGGTCACTGATACTTTCAAAATAGGCACATTTATACACAAAATAAAGAAGTTAATCATTTTCTATGTGAATCTTTTTTTTGAAACATCAGAAATTTGTTATCCTGCATCAATATGCACACAAAAGGCAATTTTTGTCTAAATTTTGTACTTGTACCTTTTTTGTCATTACATGCTGGCTCACAAAAGTCTTTTCCTCAAATTTGCAGAAGCAGTGAAAGGAGTTATTATTATTATCTTCTAAATGGCCCAAAATAAGACCTGGTAGGCCTACAACATAGTAGGTCTACAATAAATGTTTTTCTTTTAAAATATTACACAGTGGTTGAGTCTTATTTTGTTATTTGCACCTATTTTAAGCTGAAGATGAAGAGAAGCATATGTTCTTTTTTTCCTTTCTTTTCCTACTAACTAGGTTTTTGTGTTTGGCCCAAGAATTTAGATTTGGTAGGGAGTTAAATATTATTGTTCTTTATAAAACAAATTTATTTTCTTCACTGCAAGAAAAACTGAACATTTTGTTGTTCTTGTATATTTCATAGAAAAATATATATATTTCAACTGACATTCTTCTTCTGACTTTCAGTGAATAACCTGTTTTTTATGTTTCATTTAAAAAGATGTGTTGTTCTTGTTTATCAGCACACCCCCTCCTACCATCATCGTTTGCCTTGAACCTTTTCTCTTTCTCTCCTTTCATCGTTGCTGCTACCCTGTGAGCAACAACCCAACACTATCGATGCTAAGGCACGTGACCGTTTTGGAACGAACATCCATTCAAAGTTCTTTGGACGGTTGGCATTTTGCTGCCAGTCAAACGGCCATGTGACTCATCAGATACCCGCCAAAAAGTATCCACGAGTAAGAGACAACCTGCGGGCATCGAGTTGGGAAGACGTGTTTTTACATCTCTCTCTGCACAGTATTAAATAACATTTACCGGCCTGAATGTCTGAGAAATTTTCATAGAAAATATTCGTCCTTTGACAGGATTCGAACCTGCATCCTATACGGAACCGTCATTTACTGTCATATATTAAGTATTTAAGTAAATGCTCTGTTTATAATAAACAGTATTAAATAACATTTACCGGCCTGAATGTCCGAGCTCGGACATTCAGGCTGGTAAATGTTATTTAATACTGTTTATTATAAATAGAGCATTTACTTAAATACTTGTATCTATAAAAAAGAACGTTAAACATAAAAATGTCTTTAATAAATAAATTGTCGGACTTTGTCCATTTCTTAATATATATCCTATTATATATATATGCTTGTCTCTCCCTTCTTTAGATTGCCCAAATGTTATGTCCTTCCAACACCTTTTTCCATTTTGATCACGTGGGAAGAGTGGGAAAATATGCTACTTGGTTTCAGTGAGAAAATGTAAGAAAGAAAGGAAGAAGTGTTTAAAGTCTCCTACAAATACCTAATAAATAATGGACTATTCCATTTTGATACAAAAACATATCAAAGATGCTACTGGGGTCCAGTGAGAAAAGTAATAAAAGAAAAAGATAAAGGGAAGATAGAAGTCTTTACCGTCTGTTTCATTGAAAGAAGTTGCCAATTTCAAATCTTCATTTGTACTCACTTCTAAAAATAACTGCCAGCATTCATATTTATATACCTCTGTGGAATCGTGGATTCCACCCTTTTGCGTGCGTGTGTATTGCACCCCTTCCTTTCACGTTTGGCTAGATATAGCAGTAAACCGCTGACGTGAGGAAGGTTGCTAGCTACTCCTGATACCGTCTAGAATCAGAATTTGAAATTTTCCCGCGCATTTCTCTGACGTCACTGACAAACTTTGCTTTTCAAGTCAGTCGCCGCTCGATTTTCAAACTAGAAGGTGTCGTCCCGCAGCGACATTGAGGCGGTACAGAAGGCGCTTGATCGGTACGAGAAGGTGACAGGGGCCAAGATAAACCGCGACAAGTCGTCCGGCTTGCGGTTAGGTGCCTGGAAGAGGGTCGCTCTTCGGGCGCTTCAGTTGGACGGAGGGTCCTGTCCGCATTCTTGGAGTGTGGTTTGGGCCTGACCTCCAGTTGGAGAAAATTGGTCTGAAATGCGATGCAAAAGGTCGATTCTGCCGGTCAGACTTGGAATCGACGGCGGTTGTCCGTGAAGGGCAGGGCGGAGGTGTGTGTTACATACATTTCCCCCTGATTCTTTATCGATTGTCCGTACTTCCTCTCTGTAAAGACCGTGGGAAGGCGCCGAAGCGATCGCTATCCTCCATTTTATGGAGGGGACACGTGAACAGGGTCGACAGACGAGTCTGCACCAAACGTCCGTGTCATGGGGTGCTGGGAATGCCGCACCTTCTGAGTCACATCCGTGCCTCTAGGTTGGCTTTCCTACGCCGCGCATTGACTAGAGGAGATCCGATTCTGGAGGGGATTGTTAGGGACGCCTTCCCTAGCCTTACCATCAGTCCCCCATCTCGCTGGTTGAGCGCCGTTGTAAACCCCAGGTGAGTCGGATTTCATCCAAAGTGTCGGTTGGCCTTGAGGCCATTCCCCAGTCCAGTGACCTTTCACGCCTAGGAAGGTCTTCTATCGTGGTTTAGTGGAGGGTCGCGAAGGATTCGCTATGTGATATGCTCGGCTTGTCGGAGGAGGAGTATCGCTCCTATTGGTCTTGGGCGCCAGCGGGCGGATTACCTCAGTAACCCTGAGTTTTCGCTTACCTGGCGATTGGCTCGAATCGGCTGCCTCTCAATGACAAGGCTTTTCATATGGGGTTTGGCGGATTTTCCAGACTGTGAACGGTGTGGTCTTGGTTTAGAAGAAACGGCTTCGCACGCCTTCTACCATTGCCCCCGGTCCGCCCCTTATGGGACCATGTCGGCGAAGCTGACGGCTCGTCTCGCTCCCGAACAACTTGTGTCCATTGATCGCGCATATGCGTGTGACAATGTGTCGCCCCCCGTATTCGGGGGAAAACGAATGGTGTTTCTGATGCTGATGGCCACGGCTCGAATGGTGATTTGGACGACGCGCATGGAGGAAGTCTTGCGGGGCAACCATCTTTCTTATCAGCATCTAATCCACTTCTTTGAGCATCAGCTCAAGATGAAGATTAGATCTGATAGAAAAACGATTGCATTCGACAGTCTTCAGTGAAAGGTGGGTAAAAGAGGCAAGCTTGGTTCGTGTGACCGGGGCTAGCCTTGATTTTCTTTTTCTAGGTCAACCAATAGCACATCGGGGTGGCTTCCTGTGGAACCCTCCCCTGGTTAGAATTAGACAAGCTTCAGTGTACCTAGTTAATGTGAGTAAGTGTCGTTCCTGGCCTGTATCCTGGCTGCTCTTTGGTTATGGTCCAAGTCGAGATTCCCAACCTCCCAGTTTGTTTTGGTCCCTTTTTCATCTCGACTGGGTCAGCTTTACATTTTCCCATGCCCGCATAATATTTTATCCTTTTTCCCACTCCCTTAGCGAGAGTGCTTCTTGATTTTGTCCCATGGGCAGAATACAGTGGCCTCTCTGTTTTTGAGGGTTGACGGTTCCTACTAACATATGTTATGTTTAGTTTGTATTTTGTGTTGATTTTTAGTTATTATTGGGTTCATCTCCCTCCCCTTGCATTATCATTATTAGAATTTTATGTATATAATTTATCATCATCAAATTTTTATGGTTTGGGGCGCGTTTTATAGGTCCCCCTGGAGTGGAATCCGGTATTATGGTGCATGAAGGATTGATTGGTGATGGATGAGTTCTTGTGGTAAATGAGCAAATTGTAATGTATGAATGGGTCGTGAATCAGATTAGCTAGGTATAAGATAGTTAGTGATGACCAGCCTTTATCCCCCCCCTTTTCGGCCTTGTGCCACAATTCTGTAAAGAAATAGAATAAATACCCTAGAAGGTATCCAAAAAACATTTATTCCATTTCCTAACCCATACAGACTTCTGCTTAATATCTTAAAGAAAATGCAAAATTTCAAAATGTCGAAGTGATTAAACAAATTTTCTCTTGGTACAATTTGTTTGAATCTTCTTCCATTTTTAACTACTTCAGAAAACGTTGAATGGCGACACTTAACCAGGATGCATCACACATTTATTCTGACAATGACCAATTCCTTGTCTTGAAATGAACAACATGTTTGAAAAGATGCAAATTCAATTAACGGTCTACCAGAGTCTTCCACAACAAATCAGTCACCAAATTTTCAAGACCAAATTCCTCGTTAATCACCTTCAAACTACTTTCTGGTTGGTTCCTCTGTTCAACCGAATCTACAACCGCCTGCTCGTCGTCAAATCACTTTTTCCAAGACTAATTTCCTCGTCTTGATGCAAACAACTCAAAATTTTCCTTCACTGAAGATTGAACTTTTCATACACCTCTTTTGAATTCTAACCTTCACGAACCAGTTTTTTTTTAAAAAAAGATAACGTTAAACACCATTATTAAACCTTCACGCAAGTAGAATTTTTTTTTCTTCTGAACTTTTACAACTTTTTGTACAATACACATTCCAAACATTCTAAAGAAACTTTTCCAGCCTTAGCCATCTTGGTTTTTTGTTTCACTTTATGAACTTTTAACATAAACTATTACTACATAATCTAAGAGACCTACTCTGTCTACAGCCTTTTCACTTTCTGATGGTCCCCATGGGTAGACCAAATATTTGTTATTAAAATAAAATTTCATATGTTTTTTCACAAGATGTTTTGAATCGTTTCCTTCTATGTCTTATATTTTACTATTTTTATGGAGATTATTAAACACGCCCTTTTTTAAGCCTCACTAAAGATCACACATTTATTATCTTTTAACACACACAACACACTCTATAAAAATTTTGAAAATGAGCATACTATGGATTAAAACAACCCCTAAATGTAATGAAAACAGTTTTATTGTCAAAATCGTTAAATTATTATTAGGAAGAAGGATCAAAGTATTTTTTGATTACTCAATTAAATTTTTTTATTCATTTTAAAACATTCGAAATTTTTATTAAAATCTTGTTTTTCTTACATCAGCCATTGACAATGCAGAACGCAACAAAGTTTAGTCTCTTTTTGTAGTTGCAGACATTAAAAGGAACAAATTTTTGCTGAAAATTAAATAATAGTCCCTTTTAATTAAATTTTGAAGATTTATTCACACATAAATGAAATTATATTTTAAAAACTTTTCTTATTAGAAAATCTTGGTTAAAATATTTTTTGCACGTTTCAGCGCCTTTCTTAATTTTAATTTTATGAAAACTTTAGAAATTCAACGTGATAATTTTTACTGACTATAGAGTATTAGTTAAAAGCAGAAGAAGAATTTAAATCAGCCGATTTTTTTTTACAAAATCGGACCTGAAATTCTTTTAAAAATATTCGAGTTCATCAGATTGTAATAAGCTTTATAATATATGATTAGTACATATAGTTTTAATTATCACATTGAAAATGAATTTTAAAAAAATTTAAAACTTAAAAGTATTGAATCAAGTAAGAACTGAGAAAATTTTTTTAAAAATTAATTTCCGAGAAATATAATCATTTTAAATGATGCAAACAACGCCAGTAATGAATGCCGAATGTTGTAACGCGAATGAGTCTGAACTTTTTATTGCCGATAACTTTTAAATGGTAATTTTATCAAAATTTATTTGTTATTTACAATGTAAGGGTTTTTATTTCGGGAAATTTTTAAGATACTTCTGTGGGATTTCTTTCGACAAACTTAGCCAATTATCCGTTTTTAAATTAGTTATCAGTGATATACACGTATAATCCATTTAAGGGGTTTTAATTTTCATATGTAAAAAATTATTGTGCTTTGAACTACTGTCGAAAATAATTTCATTTAATGACTTTTTAAATTTTTTTTTGGCACACCAACGATCATCTCAGGGCTCATCTGTGTGACGCGCGTACTGGTTAAAAAAAATCACTGCTCTCAACTCGTTCAACGAATATCTGACAATATTTCGAAAAATATTAATTAAAAATTTTAAAAGTGACTTCAAAGAATTTTTCTTACTTTCACACCAAACATAGAGCATAAATTTTTGCCTTGCAAAGAAAAAACAATAACTTAATTAACAAATGTTTAATTTGTTATTGATTTAAAAAAAAAAAAAAAAAAAACATCCCAAGACGAGAAACAACAGAGATTAAGCTTCTATACATTTAACAGTAACACTGATATATTCTTTCAATAACTCCAAGTCCAACGGTAGATTTTTTATCAAATTTATCAAGCCAGATTTGAATGGAGCATATTGTACAATTACACATAAATTTAAAAGTTAAAAATGTATTTGTTGAGGGTATTTTTTTCTTACAATATGATCTTGTACGCAATAAATCAACATTATGATCATCAATTCATGTGACAGAACGTATTCCGAAATTAATTTCTTTCATTTTTTTTATTTAATTTGCAGTGTAACACCCACACTCAGTTCGCATTCATTAAAATTTCCAGAATATTTATTTATTTATTGGTTAAAAACTAACAATGTGTAATGATGCCGATCCTTCATCTAAAGAAATTCTGACATTATTAATTCATTTTGCTCATTCACCACATTAAAGTTGAAAACAATGGTATTTAACGGAAAAACAGAACGTAAATGTTATGAAAATTCAGAAAAAAGCGAGTTTAAAAAGGAAACTATTTTTAAAGAAGGAACAAATTGTTCTTTTACGCCGGTTACTACAAATTTTTGGTTCTGTTCAGGAACAGTTTTTTTGGTTCTATTTTCAGGTTCTTTTTTAATTACACTTTATGCGAAAATAAATAGTTTTATATTGATTAACTTTACGAAATATTATCGAAACAAATATCAAGTCCACCAGCAACAACAAATTAAGCTTGTTTGTTCTTTTTGTATGAAAAAGTGCAGATTCACCCTACCTTTAAAAAAAAAAAAAGGTAAGATAAAACCAAAGAAAATATATTCCATGAAATGAAGAGACAGTATTTCTTTCAATTATCGTAATATTTCGACTTGATTCCCGTTTTTACCCTCCAGGAGGCTACGACTTGAACTAACTATTGTTACTACTTTTTTCCGTTTATTTAGCAAAATGATACATTATGTTTTTTTAGTTACCCCCCCAATTTTACACACAGATTTTTAAAAAAAAAAAAAAAAAAAAAAAAGATTTAAAAAAATAAAAACAATGGTTTATCGTCAAAATCTTTGTGCCATTATTAATAATGGCACAAAGATTTTCATTTTAGCACCCGAGCGCTAATATCCCTTCAATTTTTTTCCAAAAATAGTCTTATTTCCGTGCAAATGTATATGTTGAACTCAAATCAACAATTAGATATTGAAGAAACCTACCTTTTTTGGATGTTAACAACCCGAAAAAAATCGGACTTTTTCCTGGTCTTTCGTCAGCCATTACCGGCTTATTGATAAGTAATTCAGTGATGAATTTTGTTGATGGACGTATACAATTTGGGCCTATTTACTTCATTCACAGTAATTCCATCTTAACTTTCAAATTAGGGTTAGGTGTTTTTTTTTTTGCTATGCTTTTATTTTATTTTATTTTTTTTTTTAAGAAGAAAGTTAACTTTCAAATTAGGGTTAGGCGTTTTTTTTTGTTTGTTGTTGTTTTATTTGTCGATGTTTACATATATTTGAAATGTTAAATGTTCTTCTTGAATTAAATCCGGTATGAATAAAAAAAACGCTTTACGGAATAATACTAACTTCTGAAAGAAAATAGTTCAACAGTAAATGATGCTCAGGTGTTAAAATGAAAATTTACCAAAGATGAAAGAGCAAAATATATATATATATATATATATATATATATATATATTTTACCGCTTTTCAAAACGTTCAAACAAAATTTTGGTTAAAAATTTAGCTTTCCTTGTGTGGGGAGGGGCAGAGATTAGTATGGGAAATTTTCGCGGTGAAAAACATTCATTTAGAAATTCTGGCAAAAATCAAATAATTGCCAAATTTTACTGAAAATTTCAGGTCTTATTGAAAATGAATGAAATTAGAAATGTTTCTTTTTTAGAAAGTCTTGATAAAAACACATTTTATTTTTTTTTTTTTTTTTTTTACATCTGTTACCCCCCTACTTTTAATTCTATGAAATTTTCAGAAATCATTTTTTTTTTTTTTTTGCAGAGAAATGTTTATAATTAGTTATATGCAGAACTCCTTGGAGAGTTTAAATCAATAATTTTTTTGTAAAACATGACACTGTAGCGATAGGGATTACCATTGTTGTTTATTTCTGACGTGATCACTAAATAAATATGTAATGGTTTGTATTCCTATTGTTGTCGTGAACGTCAAACGACCCAGTCATCATTATTGTAGTGATTGTGTTACCAATATTTAACTTTGGCTAGGAAAGGTGGGATTAAGGACAATGCGTGGACGCAATACAATTTATATTTGACGTAAATAGCACATAGTATAAAATACAAAACTGAATGGAATGATTTCAAAACATAATTAGATTTATTAATGTTTGATGTACATGCATGCGAACTGAAAAGGTAGGACAGAGTCGTGTCCCTTTCATTAGGTATTAGTTGTACCGGAGTTCATATTAAGAAGTAATATTAAACTTGTAATTTAGAAGAATAAATAAAGTTTGGAATTGTGAGTTCTAAAGTTGGTAAAAGTTCAGAAGTGATTTCAGAGTTTGTGAATGTTGGTAATTGTCTTTAACGTCTGGCCAGCAATGACTAAGACGGGAGTTCTTGAAGATTACATCTTGGCACTTGGTAGCAAGGAAATGAGACGTGCGAGAGAGAGATGAATGGAAAGAAAAACTACTACTCGAGGGAGTTTTACACGTGTTGAGTTTATATAATGGTCGTGAGGCTCCCAGCATATGAGCGGGAAAACAGATTGGTCGCGTGCAGGCGGTTTGATTGGTCAGAACTGTCCAATCAACAAGCTAGATTGGAGGTGATTGACCAATGAATACTTGTTATATTTGTATGAAAATGGGATGTTACTTACCAGATAGGAAGAGTGCATTTCCTAAAAAGAGGTAAGGCTGGTTTGTTGTGGAAGATCCACAACATCTCCCCACACACACTTACCAAAAATCTCTGAATTGGAAAATGCAATAAAACTAAGACATTATTTAATTTAAAAAGCTTTTAATTTTTTAATATATTTTGGTGGGGTTTTGTTCTTTTTAGAACCATGGAAATTTTAGTTAAAAATCATGTTTTTTCAGGCATCAACACAGAACCATACATTCTTTTGGGAAATTTGAACATCTTTTTGCAGTGAAAAACACATTGAATTTAACAATTCTTACAAAAATCAGATAATTGTTGAATTTTAATTAAATTTTCAGGACTTACAAATTAAATTATTTTGAAATATTTCCTTTTTAGAACATCCTAGTAAATTTTCTAAAAAGGTAACTGTTTTCTAAAGAGAAAAATATTTTACATCTATTAGCTCCAAATCTTTAAAATTTAGGAAAATATTCTAAGTAGTCCAATATCTTATTGCATTTTAAGTAGTTTGGCTTTATAGTCTTACTTCTAAAGAGAATTATTGAGGAAATGTTAGAAAATTATGAATAAATTTTAAATTTATTATATTTACCAATATTATTTTCTGATAATATTGTATAAACCGGTTGTGACAAGAACAGCCTCCAGAAAAACCTATTGAATGTCTTGGACTGATCTAAATTGATCAGTGCAGCTTCACTCTCAACTTGCTCAAGGATCAAGTATACCAAATGAATGTTGTCCTGAATTGTCTTAACCTTCATAGCACAAGTCTGCTCAGAGTGAATCGGACCAGAGAGGACAGCCAGCTAAGATTTTGGCTAAAATCTTCAACTCTGTGTTTAATATTGTTAAAGTCTGAAAATTACTTATCCCATCCCTACTTTATTTTTCCTTGCAGAGCAACTTGATCATACTTCTGGTAAAGTGTTATGGCATAGATCCCTGCTTCAGCCAGTTGTTAAAAATCAGTTCCAGCAAAGGAACAAAGATGGGCGACTGCTTCAAGGACCATTCATAAGGAAGACCATCTAATCCCACTGGACATTCGGATAGAGTAAACAAAATGGTCGCCTTTATACACAACAGATTGAATATTCTACGTCTTCTGATTGGTTAACCTTCTATTGGTGGACTATAAAGTGAGTCAAGTCATTTGGGCTAACTCACTAGTACATAATGTATCCAAAAATTGTAACACAGCCGACCAGCTTCAACTCTTCTGAGATCTCAGACTCTGTTATGCGACCCCTGCACTGAATCAGCAAAATAGGCATTGAACTGAATAGCGCTCAGACCGGGCTCACTGGTAAACAGATCATGAAAATAGTCTCAAAAATCCTCTTATATGCACGTTTGTAGTCATGGTACATTTATCTAGCAATGTCACGCTTGCAATATGTTGATTGGACATATCTCGATGTCCTTCTGCACGCAATTCAGCAGTCATATTCCTCACCTTGGAAGACTTCTTTTTTTTTAATCTAGACCTAACTACCAGAGCTTGATACTTCTTGATAAGCAAGGAGTCCAGCTCTGCCCTAGCTAAGGCTGCTTCCCCACCATCACGGGATTCAATTACCTGATCAACTGATCTGGCTTTGCATGCCGTTTGCACTGCTAATCTAACTGGATTGAGTCACCAACTACAATCAGCAACAAAGGACCTAACTGAAAAGAAAAATACTGATAAAAATTCAAAAGTTCAAAAAGATTTCAGTTCAAAAATTTGTTAACTCAAAAAATGGGATTAGTACAAAGTTTAAAAGCAAACTAAAACTTAAACAAAGAACAGAATCAAACAAAAGAGTAGTCTGGTGTAAATATAGTGTAATGGTGCATTTTTATAATTTTGGGAACAGCTTTAAGAAAATTTTTGAAAAATGCATTTTTTTATAAACCAATTTCATAATCCTAAATAATGTGTTTTCTTCCTACATTGCTCAGGTACATTATTTTTCTTCTTTTTGCAGCTTGCATCTTAGAGAGTACCTGAAAATCATGATGAGTATTCAAGAAACTAAGAAGCATTCTTGCACTGTGAAATTTGTGAATTAGCAGTTCACTCAAAATCCACTCAAGAAATATATCAGACCAACACGCATAGGAGACAAATAATTTCCAACAAATTATATGGTTACATTTTTTATTAATTGGAAACAGAAAATACACATGTTAAAACACACTAGAGAGAAACTGTTCCACTGTGAAATATGCGGTGTTCAGTTTTCCAAGAATTCATCTCTCAAAAGACACATGTTAACACACACTGGCGAGAAACCAATCCATTGTGAAATCTGTGGAGTAAGGTTTACTGCTAAATCATCACTCAAAGCACACATGTTGACACACACAGGCGAGAAACCATTTCATTGTGAAATTTGTGGAGTAAAGTTTTCCTTTAAATCATCACTCAAAGCACACACATTAACACACACTGGAGAGAAACGTTTCCACTGTGAAATCTGTGGATATAAGTTTTTTCAAAATTCACATCTCAAACAACACATGTTAACACACACTGGAGAAAAACCATTCTGCTGTAAAATCTGTGAAGTTAGCTTTTCTCGAAATGCACAACTAAAACAACATATGTTTATACACACAGACGAGAAACGTTTCCACTGTGAAATCTGTGGATGTAAATTCTTCCGAAATTCAGATTTCAAACGACACATGTTAGCACACACTGGAGAAAAGCCTTTCCACTGTGAAATTTGTGGAGTTGCGTTTTCTCAAAATTCAAACCTTAAACAACATGTGGTAACACACACTGGGGAGAAACTTTTCTATTGTGAGATGTGTGAAGCTAGCTTTACTCGAAATTCAGATCTAAAACAACATATGTTAACACACACTGGAGAGAAACCATTCCACTGTGAAATCTGTGGAGTTAGATTTTCCCAAAATTCAAATCTCAAACGTCACATTATAACACACAGTGGAGAGAAACCATTCCATTGTGAAATCTGTGGAGTTAGGTTTTCCGATAATTCCTCTCTGAAAAGACATATATTAACACATACTGGAGAGAAACCTATCCACTGTGAAATCTGTGGAGTTAGCTTTTCCCAAAATTCAAATCTCAAACGACACATGATAACACACACTGGAGAGAAACCATTCCATTGTGAAATCTGTGGAATTGGGTTTTCCAATAATTCATCTCTCAAAAGACACACGTTAACACACACTACTAAGTAATCTTTCCACTGTTAAATCTTTGGATTTAAGTTTTCCAAATATTCAAATCTCAAGCAACACATGTTAGCACACACTGGCAAGAAACTCATCTGCTGTGAAATATGTGTAGTTAGCTTTTCTGCTGATGCACATCCCAAATTACTCTTAGTTATTCCCAATGGTCGGAAACATTTCACATGTGCAGAGTAACCTTTTCCTGAATTCACTGAAATACCACATGTTAGCACAAACAAGATAAAAACAATTCTATTTTGAGCTGTACAGCAGAATAATTGCTAGCAATATGTAAATTTTAATGGTATATGGCAAGACTTTCTAGAGAGAAACCTTACTTCTGCAAAATCCTTGGAAGTGGCTTTTCCAAAAATTTATCCCACAAAAAACACTTCAGGAAGTTTTCTGATGTGAGATTCTAGGTTTATTTGGCTGGAATTCCATACTAAATAACCCAAGATTCACCATTTTCCATTCATGGAATGTGTCCTTGTCTGTGACATAGTAGATGAATATGGCCTGCTTGTATCTGGAGTCCTAAACATGAGATTCCAGGTTTATTTGGTTGGAATTCCATACTAAATGATATACACTTGTATGAATGTATTCACTTGTGTATTGTGTAATGTTTTTTTTTTTTTTTAATTTTTTACATATAAATCTGAATTGGCATAAAGCCGGCCCTGCTGCAAAATTTGTGGAATTATATTTCCTCAGGATTCACTTGGATGTACTTGGGCATATTCTTCTTCCTTTATGACCTGCGGATCAAATTTTTCAAAAGGTTCATACCCTTTTCATGTTCTTTGTCAGTCTAGTAATGAGGGAAAAGACAAAGGATAAAGATATCTGGCAAACGGACAAAGCAAACTTTGAACTAGGTTTCTGGTTTTAACCACCAACATTAGTAGGGAGAAAATACAGCCTCAACTGCAATTGGAACTCTGTTCTCTAAACATTGTACCTTTACACCTCTTTGTTGGCAATAGACACATACACAGAGGATTTTTTATGAAACTAATAGTTTCAATTATTCTACTAATCAAAAACTTGTGCTGAATATAGCAAAAACTTAGGAACAACTGTGTATAATATTGTAGTTTTCAAAATGAACATATTAAAAAGTCTTTATTATTATATAATAATGAATGTAGTAATTATTTAGGATCTGCTATGTATAAGGATATGAAAAAAAGTCTATATTAATATATAATGCATACAAATCTATTAACACAAGGGTAGGATAAACAAAAAGAAAATATTTATAATAAAATGGTAAATTAAAAAATTATAAAAAGGAAAAGGTTAATTGTTCTTCAATTTTCAGAGCTCAGTCAAGGACAGAGACAGTTATGAATCTGTGCGCAATAAGTGAAATATAATCGTCAAAAAAATTTACCAGACGATCAGCCACAAAATCATAGGGACCTAACAATCTCTCTGCTTACTGAAGGAAGGTTGATTAGATTTGATAAATAAGATCTCGAGTATTTTTCAAATGATAATCAAAATGTACTCTGAAGATAATTGATGTAATAGGTCACTGACCATGTTTAAATGCTTGGTTGCATGAAATTGCTGGATGGTTTTAAAGGGCTATATATTGGATAATAATTATTAAAATTCACACTGATAAGTAAAAGACATGATTAATGTGTTGTCTGAATTTTTGGTCCTGAGAAATTAAATTCAGGGGTTTGTTTGCATTATACTATCTGTCCAAAACTTGTATATTCTTACAGGAAAGAGTGACTCAAATTCTTCTAGACAAAAAAGGTATCTGGATTTTGTTAATTCCCATTCTTGAGATTTAAGTTGATGCTGTCCATCCAAAAACATGATCATCTTTACAGAAAGAATGAACAGAAGATTCCGAACAAAGAGACTGCCATGTGCTTATTAACAAATGGAAAAATGTAAGATGTTGGAAAAACTAAAAAAAAATGAATCAAATTTTCCTTGTCTGTCATATTCAACAAAACATGTTTAAAAGAAAGACTGTTGCCCAATATACATTATATATATATATAGAGAGAGAAAAGTTCATAAAATACCTTAAAAAAAGGAAAACTGGTCTTTCCTGACAAATTCAACAAATTAAAATATATTTTTCTACTCACCAACTCTATCACAACTACAATTGAATAGAATTTATTTAAACTCAACGTAAAATTTATCATAATTATGTCTAAAACAATAAAAGACTAAATACAAAACAAAATAATAAGCTAAAACTTAAAGAATGAGTTTACTCTATTACCTGTAATAATTGCCATGAGGAATGCATCAGAGAAACCTGAAGCAGTTTAAAAAAAAGATTATTTAAGCATAAAACAGATTAAAACATTAAATCTATTAGTTGTTCACCATAATGAGACAGAGCATAATTTTTTGGTTTAAGAAATACTAGTCTAATTAAAAGAGCAAACAATTAAAATGAAAATGTTTAGAGGGTGCTTTAATCGCTAGATCCTCCAGAGTAAATTTACGTCTGGGTTCTTACAAGATTTTGCCTTTCTTGGTAGATCTTCTATTGTCATGATGTTGTATATTTAATAACAAAAGTGATGGAAATGTAAAGAAAAGAAAAGAATCTAAATTAAATCAGTTGGATTATATATGCAAAATATATATAAAAACAATTATTTTAAATTTAAAATTCTCAACATCTCTCTTTTGCACACATGTGTCGTCTGTTGAAACCTTAAAGAACAAAATGAGTCTCACAGAAACTTTTTCCATTTTGTTATACTTCCTTCCCCTAGAATATATATATATATAATTATTTATTTAAAAATATGATTCCAAATCGCAACATAAGAAGTCCCATGTTTCAAAACCAGTTCCTTCCTATTTTCTATATATTTTCATATATATATATATATATATATAAGATAAAAGAAACTAGGAAAACTGTATTATTAGTCGACACGTTTCGTCCAATGTGGACTTTTTCAAGGTAAAAACGAAGTGAATTTATTGAAAACAAAGTAACTATTAACAACAAACAAAATGTCCTTAGCAATTAGAAGAATTTAGAAAATGCTATTGTATTCATATTGTCAAATGCACCATCAAAGCTTCCCACTGTAATGTCAGCAGTTACTTCACTCTTTTTCCATGTGTCTTCATTGTTAAATGATAGACAAAAATTGAAAAACAATCACAAAATTTATCAAAAATATGGGATAAAAACGAACTATATTTTCTTTTAGGGGTTATTTTATTTTTTTTGTTATCTTAATTGTTTAGTTTAAAGTATAAAGTTATATTATTTGTATTATATGTAGCACATATATTTGCATTTTTTGTGATGTTTTACAAGTTATTCATTTTCAGGTTTCAAGTGTCATAAAATTTGTTTTTGTGTCTGCATTTTGAGATAAGTTTTCATTGTTTATTTAATAGTTTGGGTAAGTAATTAGGAATAGCTTAGGAAGGGGATTATTGTTATTTTCTCTTCCAGACAGAGTTTACAGTTTTGAGACTTATTGTTGTAGACTGGTTCTGTTTTCCATGATATTTTGGTGTAATTTGTTTTTTGTTTTTAATTTCCACACATGCTTAGAATGCATTGTGCTGTTCTTATACTGTGTGCAGTTTCTGCTTCTAGGGTCCTTCATTATCTGCTGATTTTACAGTGGCCTGGTATATTACATTGTTTGCAAGGGATCCTTTTTTGGTTGGGCCAAGAAGTTCTCAATTTACACAAACACATACACACATATATATATATTGAACAAAAAAAAATAATGTGTACAGGATAAATGATAAAAATGTAGATCTTAGTATAATTTAAAAATCTTTATATGTGTATATATATATATATATATATATATATATATATATATATATATATATATATATGGTATCAAATGACAATTGGAAAAAATCTTACATTTTGCTGACGTGTTTCATCTTCCACACTTTTTCAAGGCAATTTTTTTTGCGTGTGCAAAATGTAAGATTTTTTTCCAATTGTCATTTGGTACCAATTTGCCTTGTCCACAGAATTCATCTGGGAATTTAACTAATATATATATGTTTTATTTTATGTCTATATGTATAAGTAGATATGTGCATGGGTGGATGTATGTGTGTCTGTGTGGATGCATATATATATATATATATATATATATATATATATTGTGTGTATGTGTGTGTGAGTATTTAGGCAGCATTTTTTCATTGATTCATGTTTCATTAAATAATATAGACAAGTTTTGTCTATGTAAATTCTTTTCATATTGTCTGATAAGCTTAATAACATTATCATTGAAAGATGAAAGAAAATCACCATATCGACACATATTTTTTAATCCTATAAGCTTTCAGCTTACATAAGCCATTATCAAAGATGACAATTACAATATATTAACCAATACACGGACAAAACAATAATGATAGTCTGTTTTTGTTTTCATGAAAAATTTCCAAGTAATGACAAACTTGTGCGTAAAAGCTATATATATATATATATATATATATATATATATATATATATAGTGTATTTAATAAAATCATACATTCAAAACCACCACAGAAGAAAAAAAACTCTTTGACTCATATTTCAACCACACAACTATAAAAATTCCTGCAGAAATTGAAAATACAGTGTGACCCGGATATAAGAGAGTTGTCGGGACCGGAGAAGAAGTCTCTTATATCCGGGTTTCTCTTATATCCGGGTTTGGTCTATTTTATATATATTAACACAGGCTCTAATTTGGGACCAGAGAAAATCTCTCTTATATACGGGGTTCTCTTATATCCGGGTTACACTCTATGTATATTACACTATTACTACTACTACAGTGTCACCCGGATATAAGAGAGTTGTCGGGACCGGAGAAGAAGTCTCTTATATCCGGGTTTCTCTTATATCCGGGTTTGGTCTATTTTATATATATTAACACAGGCTCTAATTTGGGACCAGAGAAAATCTCTATCCGGGGTTCTCTTATATCGGGGTTCTCTTATATCCTATTACTTACTACTCTATGGATATATTACACCGGATTATATCTTTCTCTTATATCCGTTTGGTCTATTTTATATACATTAACACAGATATAATTTGGGACCAGAAAATTCTCTTATATCCGGGGTTCTCTTATATCCGGGTTAGAAGACTAGTCTCTTATATCCGGGACAGAAGTCTCTTATATCCGGGTTTCTCTTATATCCGGGTTTGGTCTATTTTATATACATTAACACAGGCTCTAATTTGGGACCAGAGAAAATCTCTCTTATATCCGGGGTTCTCTTATATCCGGGTTACACTCTATGTATATTACACTATTACTACTACTACAGTGTAACCCGGATATAAGAGAGTTGTCGGGACCGGAGACGAAGTCTCTTATATCCGGGTTTCTCTTATATCCGGGTTTGGTCTATTTTATATACATTAACACAGGCTCTAATTTGGGACCAGAGAAAATCTCTCTTATATCCGGGGTTCTCTTATATCCGGGTTACACTGTATGTATATTACACTATTACTACTACTACAGTGTAACCCGGATATAAGAGAGTTGTCGGGACCGGAGAAGAAGTCTCTTATATCCGGGTTTCTCTTATATCCGGGTTTGGTCTATTTTATATACATTAACACAGGCTCTAATTTGGGACCAGAGAAAATCTCTCTTATATCCGGGTTTCTCTTATATCCGGCTCTCTTATATCCGGGTTACACTGTATACCAAAATACATCCCATTCATTATAAACATCACCTCACAACATAAGCAATAATGGACCTACTGCTCAGGAAATTAAGAAAGGTATTAACGAACTAAAGAATCCCACAGCAGCATATGACTCCAACAGTCGAGACTTTCTCTTTTTATCAGAAACAGCCTTCCAAGTTCTTAATGCATTACTCTAATAGTGGAAATTTATTGGTCCACAAAATCTTACGTCTTGTGAGAGCCACAAAATTAGAAACATCCGGACTACAACGAAGAGGAAATGAGTCTATTTAATTATTTCCTAGACTATGACCTTCTCATTTAAGTATTCCATACCACATCCCAAACAAATAGGAGTTAACAATCCTGCTTTCCCTCCCAAGGCCAATATATTGATAAGGAGGGAGGGACTCTACTGATGACATAGAAATTCATAGTTTGGATAAGAATGATCTTGAAGAGAAAATCTATATCCTCTATGAAATATTCCAAGATATAAGATTCAAAATAAACTTTTCCAAAACAGAAACTATGATCTTGAATTGGAATGGAAACATTGATGGCATGCACCCTGAATCCATCATGAAAATTCATG
Source organism: Acanthosepion pharaonis (assembly GCA_903632075.3). Classification (NCBI taxonomy): domain Eukaryota; kingdom Metazoa; phylum Mollusca; class Cephalopoda; order Sepiida; family Sepiidae; genus Acanthosepion; species Acanthosepion pharaonis. Next base: position 1,474,620 of record CAHIKZ030005577.1, on the reverse strand, counting down.
TTGTGGTTTTAATATTAAACACTTCAAGGACACTTAGCATAGGTGATTTTAAATTGGATATAGAAGAGTCAATGCTGGAGATAATTTAGCCCAACATCGTAAATTCCTACAAAACCGAACATTAACCAGAAAACTGGAGTCATGTTCTTAAATAGCTACATCGGATCAAGACTTTCATATGGATGTCATGTGGCACCAAGCCCATTCAGAAATATCTAAACTGTCAGCTGTATACAAATGCTTTCTAAAATCAATGGCTTTGATAAGTGATGACTACACTTCTTCTAACCTTGTGGAGTGACATTACAGGATCAGAAACAAAGAACTATACCAGATGAGGGAAACCACATCGTTTAAGGACTTCCAACAGCAGCAACAACAGGAGTTGATAGCACATGTAACTTGAAGAGAAATTAAGGACATAATCAAGATTTTAGCATTCCACACTATTTTAAATATTAGGAACAAGAACTCCCTCAATACTGGATAGAGGGATACAGGACTTAAGAAACCTATTCTCCTCAGAAAATAGTTTTAGTAGATATATATATATATATGTAAGAAAATATATGGATATAGATCCGACAGTATGAAGAAAAATATATACGGAAAAAACAAAACAAAAATCCTTATATACAATTATGCTGTTTTAATGTTAATATGTCAATGTTGGACGTTTCGGTCTAATAAACCATCTTCAGGACATATTCATAAATATAACATTATCAATACAACATGATAAAGACGATGTACATAAGAACAAGACTTATCGAAACAAATAACTGAAAGTTTTATAATATCAGCGTTCCGTTTAAAACATGGTCACGTTGTCGTCACGTTGTATTGATAATGTTATATTTATGAATATGTCCTGAAGATGGTTTATTAGACCGAAACATCAGACGTTGACATATTAACATTAAAACAGCATAATTGTATATAAGGATTTTTGTTCTGTTTTTTCCGTATATATTTTTCTTCATATATATATATATATATATATAGTATATTTTAGTACAGTGTAACCCGGATATAAGAGAGTTGTTGGGACCGGAGAAAAAGTCTCTTATATCCGGGTTTGGTCTATTTTATATACGTTAACACAGGCTCTAATTTGGGACCAGAGAAAATCTCTCTTATATCCGGGTTTCTCTTATATCCGGGTTACACTGTATATATATATATATATATATATATATATATATATGCATGTACATATGTGACCAACTTGATAGACGAAGGTTCATGGTCAATTAGTTGGAGGTGAATTCTTGATGCTATTGGACTGAAAAGGCAATCCCAGTGATCTGGACTTTGAATATGCCTAAAAAGTACAATAAGGACATAATCAAGCTGTTAGCATTCCACACTATTTTAAATAAAATATTAGGAACAAGAACTCCCTCTATACTGGAAAGAGTGATACGGGACTTAAGAAACCTATTCTCCTCAGAAAATAGTTTTAGTAGATATGTTTTATAAATTCCCAAAAACAATCACACACACACACACACACACACACACATATATATATATATATATATATATATATATATATAAAATATACTGAAAAAACAAACAAAAATCCTAATAGGTGATTATGCTGTTTTAACGTTTAATGTCAACGTCGGACGTTTCGGTCTAATAGACCATCTTCAGGACATATTCATTAAACATAATTAACATAGACCATATACAATTCAACATGAAAAAGACAATGGACATAAAAGCAATACCAATCCAAACAGGTAACTGAAATCTTTTATAAGATCAGCGTTCCATTTAAATATGATCACGTCATCGTCACGTGGGCGATGTTGTGAAAACGTATTCCTAAAATTTGAGTATTTTGAATGAAAAACAAAAAGAATTTTATTTTGATCTAAAACTTATATGTACGTTTGTCGAGCATTAATCTTGCTAGAAAAGGGAAAATATTAAAGAAGCCCGGTCTAGTATATATATATATATATATGCATGTACATATGTGACCAACTGGATAGACAAAGGTTCATGGTCAATTAGTTGGAGATGAATTCTTGATGTTATTGGCCTGAAAAGGCAATCTCGGTGATCTGGACTTTGAATATGCCTAAAAAGTACACCACAGGTTGACGCAGGACTTTTAAGTGAAATTGGGTAGACAGGAGTCATTGAATGTTGTTACCACAAATTCACAAGTCATCATGACTGAGGATTTGAGCATACTCCATACTATTGATCACACCAGATTATGCACTCTCTCCCAGAAACTCTAACTAAATTCTATCATCATAGTTGAAAAATAGAACATTGGTAGCCTCTGTGTGTGCTGAAAAAACAACTGTGCCTATGCAGGTGTCTGTAATAGGGATTGTTATAGCAGACAGGTGTTATCAGAAACGAGTAGCAAGCCATTATGTATGGAACACCACTTGCAAAATTAAAATGAGTTAATCTGAGATATGAAATTATCAGATGAAAAAATGTATAATATCCCGGAAAAATACTTTTTTTTTTTCAAAACTTGCATCTTAGTGGATTCATCACCCTGCTTGCATTGAAAATTTTCAAAGTTAAAGATGTTACTGATGTGTTTTTAAAATTTTCTTGTTCTGCAGTTCACAGATATTTTTTATAAATGTACGAACAAATTATTTTCTATAATTTTTTCTTCATAATATGGTAAATAATAAATATTGCATTGGCATTGGTTTGCAAATTTTTAGAATGTTGTAAATATAAAATTATTCTTGTACATTATATAAATAAATAAATAGTGTTTAAGATTTGTCTATATTTCTGAGATGAGGTATTATGTACATTATTTACATTATTCGGACTATTGTCCTCATCTTTGTCGCCATGTTTATTACAACGTTTCGACCGTTGTACGCTCCCGCCTTCTTCAGGTGGTTGGAATGTCGAACTGAACCCTTTATTTCGCTCACTGGGGTAGACTGTTCTAGTTCCACATGCCATGTTTAATGGATGTCAGTTATCAGTTATCTCCTGTTAATTTTCCCTCTGAAAGTTCTCCACTGCCTTAACTGGGTATTGAACTCACACTCATTGGGTCCTGTCACTGGGTCTAACCAATGCCTTTATCCACTGTGCCATGTGTCCTTGAGGTGTTGGTATATTTGTTTTTAAGGCGAGAATCAACAGAGACTGAACTCCTTTCAATAAAGTCTTTTATTTACAGCTGTAAAAAAAACCCTTTTATTTTCTGACCCTTAACTTGCTTAGTTCATTGCTGATATATAAAGATCACTCCAACCTTCCTTAAAGGCACAAACATTGTCATATAATAAATAATTGCTAAATTTTATTTTAAAACATTAAAAAATATATTTTAAACAATCTGATGTCTTAGGCAGGCTGATGGAGAATGACACAAAAATTTTAACTGATGTCAATAATATGAGGTGTTTCCAGTTCTCGACCTGGTTACTATGGCAATTATCATGAATGAGTTCGTTCTTTGGCCGTGGTCATTGAAGGAGTGGAAAAAAAGAGATGAGTGTCTGCTTTCTTTCCATCTGCCGACATGAAGTTCAGTAGCTGGCAGATTTCTCCATCCTGAACTGAAAATTTCTGCACTGTTTATATGTTTAAGATGGCTGTCAATGACGTAGGGTGCAGACGTAGTTGTAAGCTAAAATTCACGCCTACTGGAGATAAATACTCGCGGCGAGGAAAATGAGTGGAGGAAAAAATGTGAAAAACAGCAATGGTGATTGGACTTGTCTTTACATTTTTCGATCACGATCCTAACAACACTTTTTGACACAGACAAGCTTGCCCAGCATACAAAGTACCATATTCGTCTCATCCCAGGATGACCAGTCCTGTGGTAGATGGACATTATCTGGCTAGGAGTTAGAGACAGAACACAAATGGTTTAAAGCAGTGGTTTTTGACCTTAATATTTTTTTTGGGTGGGGGGGAGACCTCATAAACATTTGATGAAAAAGAAAATTTATTTTATTTTTTACAATGCACGGTTGAGTGGCTCAGATTGAGGAATCGGAGAGCTGAGTTCAAAATCTAGTCAGATCCATTACATTCACTTATGTGCTAATACCCTTGAGAAAGGTATGAATCCTTTTCTTCACCCCCAGCTATGGGTAAATAGCAGGACAGGCCAGTTTTTATAGCCTTGGATGGCAACTGGTCTACTGCAGAAAGAAATGGCAACCTACTGCAGGAAAAAAAATCTGCCTTGTCAGTCATGTATCAAAAGATACATGATTGCCTAAGTGTGTATCACGCATGGCACATAACTGACTGAATAGATAAGTTTAGGAATTGTATTATAAAAATAGTAAATGATTTATTTTGAAGTAAAACTAATTTAATGAAAATAAACTTGTATTTAACTACTAAATTCTATGGAACATTTATGTTCACTAGTAAAATAAACCATTTAAATTTGTTATATAATCAAAACATCAAATAGAGTAAAAGGGACGCTAATTTAGATCCCTTGATCTCATTTTCTGTTAGTTTTAAATTTGTTTTCCTACTTTACTATTTTAATATGGTGTAGAGATCACTGTAGAAATTTCAATTCTCAGTTGTAACAACTGGTCTGAAGTGAAGTTGTTCTATGAACCAATAAAATATTAGCATGGACACCCAATTTGCTGGGTTTTTTTTTGTTTTGTTTTTTGTCTGTGGACCCCCAGTAACGTTTCATGAACCCAGTAGCATGCAGAATATGGGCAGTTGATGTGATGGCCTGGGGCATCCATATCAGGAAGGCATCCAATCAAAGAGGGAAATTGTTGTAACCTAGGGAAGGTTACTGAATAGAATAATCAAATGAAGGTTGGTAATGAACAATAATACTTAGGACAAGAACAACACATATAAGATTTGTAACCTAGGGAAGGTTACTGAATAGAATAATCAAATGAAGGTTGGTAATGAACAATAATACTTAGGAGAAGAACAACACATATAAGATTTGTAACCTAGGGAAGGTTACTGAATAGAATAATCAAACAAAGGTTGGTAATGTACAATAATACTTAGGACAAGAACAACACATATAAGATTTGTAACCTAGGGAAGGTTACTGAATAGAATAATCAAATGAAGGTTGGTAATGAACAATAGTACTTAGGACAAGAACAACACATATAAGATTTGTAACCTAGGGAAGGTTACTGAATAGAATAATCAAATGAAGGTTGGTAATGAACAATAATACTTAGGACAAGAACAACACATATAAGATTTGTAACCTAGGGAAGGTTACTGAATAGAATAATCAAACAAAGGTTGGTAATGTACAATAATACTTAGGACAAGAACAACACATATAAGATTTGTAACCTAGGGAAGGTTACTGAATAGAATAATCAAATGAAGGTTGGTAATGAACAATAATACTTAGGACAAGAACAACATATATAAGATTTGTAACCTAGGGAAGGTTACTGAATAGAATAATCAAATGAAGGTTTGTAATGAACAATAATACTTAGGACAAGAACAACATATATAAGATTTGTAACCTAGGGAAGGTTACTGAATAGAATAATCAAACAAAGGTTGGTAATGTACAATAATACTTAGGACAAGAACAACACATATAAGATTTGTAACCTAGGGAAGGTTACTGAATAGAATAATCAAACAAAGGTAGGTAATGAACAATAATACTTAGGACAAGAACAACACATATAAGATTCTCCAGCGGTGCGTAGAAGTAGTCAACTGCTAGAAGTGAGTCAAGTGAATTCCACAATGAATCCCAAACTACAGACCAACATACAGTATTTACTACTGTATTTATGTGAATGGGAACATACTCATTATCATCCGTAGGTATGCTACAACAGAAATAAAAATTTAGTTTTTGAAATTTGAAATTGTCACCGTCAACTTTGCTGTACAAGTACCCTACAATCCTACAAGCTGGTGTGAATATGGATCCATGTTTTGATAAGCAAAACCGGAGTTGCCCACCCTACTTAAGTGTTATGGGTATACAATCAAGGAGTTTTCCCTGGGCATCACCAAACACCTGCATGCCATTGCATGGACCCCAGTTGAGAACCACTGCTTTTAAAGATTTACTTTGCTTTTTGATGACATCAAACCAACACTGTGGCACTCTAGTCAGTTTGTCCACTCAACCGTGGTCAGAAATGACGAATCAGACATTTGCAAATAGTCTGTACTTCATAAGCTATATGAATGTATTGAGCCATCATCGTATGTCCAGGAGGTAATGAAAAAGATATATTACATGCGGATGCCATGACCATGGTGATGGTATCAATGACTGTTTATATCCCAACTAGACATTCATATGTCTATTTTGCCTCACAAAAGAACCAGATGAATGTGAAAAATATAAAGTAATGCATTTTGAAATATCTTAGAACATTTTAACATTATTAAAGGAGCAATGTTTTGTTGGGATACAGAAGGCGATTATCTCCCTTGTTTTGGCGATAAGTCATGTGGATCATGTGACAGACACTTAATGACATCCCGCCATACAGTGATGAAAAAGGCAGTCAATTTCACTCAATTTACCAGAGCCAAACCAAGAGGTTGCTTTGTACCCTCTGACTTGGGTTGAGGCTAAATTTGCTTCCCCCAGCAGCTTACAAGTCCATTTCCTTTTGTGAATATATATTCCCCAGATATAGAAGAATTTTCAGTCCTCAATTTGGGATAACCCAATATTCACCGTTTCCCATTCATGGAATATGTCCTCGTCTGCAACAAAGTAGATGAATACGGCCTGCTTGTATCTATAGTCCTAAACATGGATTCTCCAGAAACACAGAAGAATCTCCATATTATATGTAAAACCTTATCTTTTTATTCTCTTTACACTCTGCTTGCTATATAGATATATGTAAAATCATTCTCTGTGTGGGACATGTGTAAATATGTATATATAGATTTGTGCATCTCTTAGTGGTATAAAAGTCTCGGAGAAAAAAGCATGTTTGTCATCCTTTTTCCTCTCAGCTATTCCCTCCCGTCCATGAAGTACAGTGTTATTATATCGCAGATATAATAATGCTCATAATGGGGGAAATAAAATAGGAAAATAAATCTTTCTACCCTATCTCATGGCTATATTCTCATATTGAGGAGTTTTTAATATTTTGAATTACTCAATGTGAAGTTTCATGTTTTTGTAAATATTTTATCTCTTTTCTTACCACAGTAAATTACCTCAGTTTTATTTTTCCTTTCTTCCTTTGTTCATACCCTTTTTAATTTAGGTACATTTTAGATTGTCACCATTTTTTGACACTTCCCGTTTAACTCGTAGTAATTATCAGAATTGATACAATAAACCACAGGGCCAAAGCATGAAGCTCCTTATTTTTTCTTTTTAATCATTTCACTCCTAGCAAGGCAATAAAGTCACTAAGATGCAAGGGGGGATTACTGAGTATTAGAGAATATGAGAAAAATACCATTAAGGAGAAAGAACAATAAAAGAACAAGAATTAAGAAAACAGAAGATAACAATTGACATTGCATTTAAATTTTTGAAGATCAACATTGACTAGGAAGCAAGAAGCTGAAAGAAATTTACACAATCAAGTTTGATAGAAGAAACTGTTAACATAGAACTTCCTGTTACATCTAGCAGTTTCAACTGTAAAAAGAAACTGAACAGCCAATCTAGTACTGCGCTTAAATTAATAAAGTCTAGGTACCATAGAACATAGTTCATCAGAAACAGTTACCATGAAAGTATTTATAGGCACAGAGAAGCTACATTACACCGGTAGGAAATTGACTGAAACTGAAAGCAAGATGCCCAATCAAGATGAATAACATTGCAGATTCTTCATTGGATTTTATCAAGAATCTCTAAATGTATAGCTGGAGCACCAAACCATATGTGGCAGCAATATTCAATGCATAGACAAATGGTAGACATATAAATATATAAGAGAGTTTCTGGAGAGAAAAATTGTCTAGCTGCAGACTAAACAAATGATGCAATATAATCTTCCCACTTCATCTCAGCAGAAAATGTTAGCCCAAGAAGGCACAATGAGTTAATCTCCTGGAGATGAGCATTAGCCAAACTAATGGAAGGTGAAAAGGGGTCTCTCAGATGATTCATAGAAAGCAGTACCATTTTGGAGACATTAAAATTAACAAGCGATTCCTTACCACAGTTAGTAGCAGATTGTAGGTTATATATCTTACTAAATCTACCCCTAATGACACAGTATTGCTGTTATGTATCTTTTTCTCTCTGCATTAGTCTCCGTTAACCTTTTATGACCTGATGAAGCCAAAGAAAACAAAGGCCAAAATGGTGTGATAGCAACAACAAAGATGAGGACAATAGTTTGAATGTAAATATTGTAAGTAATGATAACACCTCATCCTAGAAATTCAGACAGAAAGGCAATAAATGTTAAGAATTATTTACACTACTTACATCTGGACTATTGTCTTCATCTTTGTTGTTATTACAACTTTTCAGCTGTTGTGTTCTCTAGCCTTTGTAATGTGTATATTGATTTGGATAACGTACAGGAAATTCCCAACTGAACCCTTTATTTAATCTATAGTGTTATACTGTTCTTCTTCCAATGGGATATCTCATCTTGTCCATATTCTAGTACTGCTCAGTTATTGCTTCCCCTGAATCCATGTACACACTGTGCTATCTAGGAATTGAACTGAACCCTTTATTTAATCTAGAGTGTTAGACTGTTCTTCTTCCAATGGGATATCTCATCTTGTCCATATTCTAGTACTGCTCAGTTATTGCTTCCCCTGAATCCATGTACACACTGTGCTGTCTCGGGATTGAACTGAACCCTTTATTTAATCTATAGTGTTAGACTGTTATCCTTCCAATTGGATATCTCATCTTGCTCATATTCTAGTACCGCTCAGTTATTGTTTTCCATTTCCACTGAATTCAAGTACACACTGCTCAGTCCAGGGATTGAACTCAAAATTACTGTCACAAAATTTATGAAATATCTTAATCCACAAAGCTATTGTTCTGTAGGCCAGGCCAATTCTCTGTGGATCAATATACACTTGATGTAGACTGTTCTGAGCCAAAATGTTTTGATAACAGGAATAAGGACAATAGTCTAAATGTAAATAGTGTCAATAATGTAACTCCTCATCCCAGAATTTCAGACAGAAAACATGTCAAGAAATTTAAAGCATTTTATTTAGAAGACATCATTAGTAGAACAACTGAAGACCATCAACTGACAGGACAACTCAGAACCGAGACACCAGAAAAACTTAACTTTTTTATAACCAAATAAAAGTAATTTATTATGAATTAAAACCTTAATAAGTCATTATTTTTACTTTATTAAAAATATAACATTCTTTACAATTTACTTCATTAAAAATATTCACTAATTAAGGTTTTAATCCTTAATAAATTATTTTTATTGTTATAAAAAAAAAAATTGCTTTTGTGGTGCTGACTTGTCTCAGTCCTGAATTGCTCCATCACTCACTTCGCGGTGTTCAGTTGGCAGTGTTGAGTTGTCCCTTCACAAACAGAGAAGTCTTGGGGGAATGCAGTCAAGCATGAGAAACTGCAGTAACAGGTCTCATCAGCAGGCAGATTAAGTTTAAGACGCCAAGTTCTTCAGTCAGGATTGTCTAGTGCATCAAGGCATTGGTTCATGAATTTGATGACACAATAATTGCGAGTTCAATTTAGTACAGACAAGCAATAACTCAGCAGTACTAAATAAGAACTATGATCGATTGATTGATTCATTTTTTTTTTACAGCTTATTAACCCTTTGTAGCTTATTTAAAGCCAGAAAATATTTTTAGGTTGTAAGAATTTTTTGAGTTAATAAGGGTTTAGTGATACAAGTTTTACTAATTAACCCATAGCTAGGAGTAGAAGAGGTGGATTCATGCCTTTCCCAAGAGTATTTATGCATAAATATAACAAGCCCAACTGGAATTGGAACTTGGCCCTCCACTTAACAATTCCAAACCATTATCTATTACACCACCCACACATCCAAACTTACAGCAAATGGTATTCCCAAGGGGTCTAAATTAAAATGAGATGTGATAGCCTGAGACATGGTCAAGAGAACAATCAACACTAATAGATTAAATAAATGGTTCAGTTCCAAATTCATTGAAGTGAAACCCAGAGGGGACAATGGCTGAAATGTTATGATAACAACAACAAAGATTAAGACAACAGTTGGCATGTACAGAATGTGAACACATCATTTGTAGATGACACTGTGTATTCTGTGCAAAAACAGTTGTTAAAAAGAATGTACACAACCAACAAATCATTAATGACAAAAAATGCATTGTTTCAGTCAGTTATGTGCCATGTGTTATAGACAAGCGTATGGTTGCAAGAAAGAAATACGACAACAGCAGAAATAGATTTACGTGGTTTATTTCAACAGGAATGTGTGGGTTTGGGACAGCTACCTTGTGGTAAAGTTCATAAGCCGGCTTCGGATCTAGGTCGATCTCTCATAGTAGTTCACATATGTTGACGGTGGTTGATGCTCCCCTGCTGTCAGCAGCTGAACGTCACAGGTCTCTATCCTGGGCACCTGTGGACTGCCAGTTGAACTTCCATGTGACCCCTTTTATAGCATTGTTTTATGGCTTAACAGGCTCGAAAAACGAAGCGAGTATAATTAGGAGGGAAGCATTTTTATTGGACGAAAAATAGAGCACTTTAAATATTATTTTATTTTTCGACCGGAACACGTGTGTCGGGAACATTTGTAAAGAAAGATAATGGTCATTTTGTGACAGGGCTTTGTCCCGTTTACATCCGGTTCTCGCTCTTGAGTATTTGCCTGTAAATCAGCCGAGATATGTCTTATTTTATTTTATAACACATGCGTGATACACGCTTAGGCGATCATATATCTTTCAATACATGACCGATGAGGCAGATTTTTTCCCGCAGTAGATTGCCATTTCTTTCTACAATAGACTAGTTACCATCCAAAGCTATAGAACCCAGTCTGTCCTGCTATTTACCCATAGCTGGAGTGAGGGAGAAGAGGATTTATACCTTTTCCAAGAGTATTAGTACATAAGCGAATGTAATGGATTTGACTGGAATTTGAACTCAGCTCTCCGATTCCTCAATCCGAGCCAATATCCATTATTTCACTATGCATTAAGTACATTTTATTTAAAAGAAATATGGAGAGGTCATCAAGTCCATACACACTGCAAAGTAGCAGAATGAAAGGAACTAAATAACACATATCAAAAATGATAAAACATATGAAATACATTAGTATATTTTATTTGAATCACAGGTACAATAATTTATATTATTTACAAAAATCAAGTGGGTAAAAACAAAAACAAAAATACATTTCATGACAATTATAAGTTATATAATAAAATTATAATAATATTTTATGCACATTTAATTATTAATGCTATCAAAATAGACACATTGAAATTGCATTAAAAAAAAAAAAATAGGCAACCAACATGGAAGAAGAGGAAGGATAACAAAATAAATCACCATAAAAGATATTGCTTCATATTAAATAATACATACATAGCCATGTTTTTTCATTTTTATTGGAAGCAGGACCAGGATTAATCTTGCACAAAGCAATTGGGGTCCTGCCTGACAAAGGATTTGTCATAATGATTTGTTTTTACAAACTATTTTTTTTACAAGGCCGGATACTCTTCCTGACATCCAATTCAGACACTTACATCAGTTCAAGTACATCAAGTGTTTTTATTGAGACACCATCTCTGGGAACCCAATGCTTGAGACACCATCCTCTCTCTCTCTCTATATATATATATATATATATATATATATATATATATATATACAGGGTGACCCAAAAAAACGGGATCTTTTTAACAATCCAATAATACCAAGAGTGATGGAAGAAAAATATTTTATTCATAGTAATTGAAACCTTAAAACATGCCATTTCAGAAACAATAATGGAATTTTCATTGTTTTAAAATTACGTCCTGTAGATACTGTGTTTATACAACTCAACCAAGAACTCTGGATGAATTAAAACAGAGAATTCAAGATGAAATTCACAGTATCTCATCTGAGTTGTTGCAACAGTCAATGAGAAATCTCAACAGCAGATTTCAAGAATGCATTCGTACAGGAGGACGCCATCTACAGGACATAATTTTAAAACAATGAAAACTCCATCTTGTTTCTTAAATTAAAAAGTTCCCGTTTTTTTATTGGATTGTTAAAAAGGTTTTTTTTGGGTCACCTGTATATATATATATATATATATATATATATATATATATATATATGGCAGCAACCTTTCTTTCAAACATCTCTCATTGAATACAGCTGACAAGTAAAACTGAATTAATTTTTTATTAAGTTTTTCCAGTATTCTAACATTTTTCCATTTTGTCAGGGTTAAGGAATATAAAAAATTGTATGTAATTTTCATTATCCCAAGTGCTTTCGACCATTTTTATAGCCCTTTTCAAGGGTGTTTTGTCTCTGGTGTTATTCTTTCCTCATGTTTTGACTCTTAATATAGATATATTAAAGCAAATTTCCAGAGACCAGTGACTGACCACAATCGCCAGTTTCATACATTTTCATGCAATCTTCAGGAGGTTGGTAACTGTAGTGTGCAAAAATATCCCCAGGCAAGTCCAAGATGGTAAAACTGTAACCGGTGCAATGCACATTGTGCATACACCAACCACACAAACATCGGAATAACCGTCCAGCCAAAAAAAAAAAAAAAAAAAAAAAAAAAAAGCTATAAATTCCCAATTAAAAATGCAACAGAATTAGTTCACTGGTGTGACAAAAGAGTGCTTGATGTCATGGAGAACAATAGGACCACGGTAAAAGAGCTTACTGCTTGTAAGCAAAATGGTACTTGTCATTACCGGGCCCTTGAAATCCCTCATAACAGAGCATTATAATAGTAAGAATAAAATAACCAGCTCCTAAAAGTTTCTGCCATAAATACATACAGAAAAAAAAAAAAAAAGAAAAAACAGGAATAGATTTTTAGCATATTATGTCGTTTTCTGTCATATTTTATAATTTCATACTCTCAGAACATTCGTTTTTTGCAGTAAAGACTCGATCTAGATGTTTTTTTTTTGTTTTTTTTTGTTTACAGTCTATCCAGTTAAGTCATAACAATTATTTGTCTGGTCACCAAATAAATATGGCCTTGAATTAAGCAGATGTTATATTACACGAGGAAAGGTCAATTTTTGAACTGTGGTATTGCACTCAATTTGAAAGTTGAGGCTTGACATGATAAATAATGTCACAAAATATTTTTTTCCAGAACATTACCGTTTTTTTGAGGAAATGAATTTAAAGATTAAGTTTAGGTTCAAAATCATAGCACTGGAATCTCATTCTGGTGATTAGTGAAAGCCCTATAGCATGACCTTATAAAATTCACAATTTAATGAAGCTTTACAAATTGTATATAGACAAGATGTATGGCAGAAGCACATTATTGCTAAATCATTGTGCCATCAAATACCATTATTTACTTCAAAGGTAAGTTATACTGAGCAATTTAGCTATATTTTGATGTAATATGTTATACATGACAGTAGTTTTAGTATGATTTTCAATAAACAATGCAAATTTAAAACATTTTGTCTTATAATTTGTGCCCAGCAGTCTTATGGTGTTATATACACTTTTACCTAATTTTTGTTTTTTATTAATTATGATCTAACAAATCTTATTTGTTGAGTAGTGTTTTTTGTAATCTTTTACAATTTTTTATAGAGTTTTTATTTATCACATACAGTTAAAAAAAATTGCATATTTTGCTTGTGGTGATTCATAATTGAAATTCTGATTTGAATATTTTCCATTCAATTTACTTGGATTTATTCTTGAAATAGTAAAATTTTGAAGTGAGTTTGTAAGTAAAAACCTGTCAAAATTTGGTATTTCTGTAAGTTTTTTTTTTTTCAGATGATCTTTAAAACTAAATGCTCAAAAATTAGTAAAAGGTGTGAATCTAATATTTGGTACCTGTACTTATCACATGAAACCTCAGCTTTCGCAGAGAGTGCAATGTTGATTTTCTAAAAAAGTGAAAAAAAAAAAAAAAATTAACCTGCCCTAATATTACACTCTTTCTCTTAAATGGTTAACATACAGCATTTGAACACTCCAATAGAGCCTTCAGGTAGCTTCACTGGAAATAAGTTTTGTTCAAATAAATTTTTTGATTCCACAAAAAGAGCTCAGAGTAGAAAACATCCTTTTAATCCCACCACTTTTAGGAGAAGGGGGGTGAAGATTTGAACTTTATCCTGCTTTCCTCTTGATGTCTTGCATTTCATTCAGGTTGTAAAGTGTCCACTTTCATTGCATGTTACAGTTTATTTAAGAATCTAAACAGTCTCTCTTCAGCATCTGTCTACACGTGTCTTTTACAAGTGGGTATACTTGAAACATTGCTTTTGCACACCTTACTCAAACAAGGAATTACTGCTGAATGTGCATTTGTTCCCATGTGTACTTGTAAAATCCATGAAAATGTTGATCCACACAATGCACAAAACTATGGTTACTCGCTAGTGTAGTGTTTCTCAACTTTTTTACCCTGATGGAATCCTAGAAATAGTTTTCATGTCTCGCGGAAACCTTGCATAAAAATTGTTATATACCATTATCCATATTTATCTCTCATATATTTTTTATCATAGTTCATGTGGTAAACTATATATGTGAAACTCCTCCACAGTTTGGAATCTATTCCTTTTGAAAATGTTGAAGAGAATTTCTATGAAAGTACTCAACCTCAGCCTTTTACAGCCCGTTGCTCAGCACCTGCTACAATACCTGGAATAAAGTTAACTCATGAATCATCTGTACATAACCATTTCCTCAGATCAACAATCAAAAACAGCTTCAAGCAGGTAAATCCCTTAGGTTTTAAAGAGTTTTACCAAATAAGAAAACCACATCAGATGAAAACTTCCAACAAGAACATTTTTTTTTTTTTTTTTTTTTAAATTGTTTCACCCCCCAACTAAGGTGATAATGCTACTATAATAGAGGAAATTACAGGGGGGAGTGATAGAGAATGCGTAGAATTTAGTGGGGAGGATTCAGGAAAGAACAAAAATGGACAGGGTTCAAGAAGATAGAAAATGTTGATTAATATTGCATTAAATTTTGGAAGATTGTAGTTATCAGGGAAGCAAGAAATTGGAAGGGAGCTTCACAAATAAGTAATATAAGTAAAGAAATTGTTAGAGTAGAATTGGTGAGTTCAATAGTAAAACAGTGAAACCTAGTTGCTAATCTAGTAGCACATTTAAATTCATGTAGTCAGTGTACCCTGACTGCAATTTATTTACAAGAAACCTTGAAATAGTTTTCATATCTCTGGGTAACCTTGCATAAACATTGTTATATACTATTATTAATATCTACCTTTTATATTTTATTATAATAAACAGGGATTTTCCAACATTATGCTGTATATGTATAAAAAATATAAAATCTCTATCTATAAAAGGCTGGATGTGTGTGTGTGTGTAAAATGAATGCACAGCTGCAATTTTTGACGGATTTGCACCAAAATTTACATGCACATGCTCCAAGTTAGCAGGAAGGTCAAAACCAACTTTGCATTTCCCAACTCCCATCGATAACAGAAATAATTGATTTTTTCATGCTTCTACAGCAGTTTTCATGTAGTTTGCGGCCATTTTGTACTGGCCAGAGTGAGAGCCAATAGTTGGCTGCCACGAATAGGCAGGAAGATTCTATTGGCCAGCGTGAAAGCCAACAGCTGACATGAATGTTAACTAGCAAGCAAAAAAAAAAAAAAAAAAAATCAATAGCTGCATTCGTCACAAGTGGGAAAAATGTAAATCTGCATGGCACTTTACTCCAGTTGGCTCATTCACTTGCTTAAACTCAACGTTGATTCTGATTCCACAGAACTGTGTTGGGTGTGAAAAAGTATTCGTTGTTAACGTTCTTTTTTCATTTGTTTTTTCCAGTTACGAGTCCTTTTTTTAAAGCAGATCGTTTTGTGTTCATTTTGTTTAGTTCTTTTTTCGTAACAGATTTAATGTTTAGTATAGAGCTTAGAAAAAATTCGCAGTGTGAGATAGGCAAGAAGTAAGGCATGTAGCAACATCAGCATGGCAAAGGGCACTCCTTTAAAGGCAAGGAAGGGCAAAAATATTTTACGTCAAGCGATAGCGATTGCTGTATGAGTTGTACGATTTTGAATCAAGCACGGGCAATGCCAGGCCATGCTGCTAGTTATGAATATAAAATTAAACAAAAATGCATTAGCCTATTTATCACTGTTTCTACCTAGGGTTCCATTAAACACCAGTCATGTAATATGTCCTCTATGTGAAAATGTTGATCGACATCTCAAATGTCTGTTTTGCATATAAAGTTCTGAATCTGAACTCATTCAAAGAAACAGATCATTTTATATTTGTATTTTTAAACTGAAACCCTTTGAATATATCAACCAAACCAGCATTTCTCAACCGGGGTTTCCTAGAACCATAAGGTTCTGCAAAAGGTCCCCAAGGATTCTGCAAGAACAGGTAAGATACGCCAATGCACGTTTGACTTTTTATTTCATATACGTAATACAGTGTAGCCCGGATATAAGAGAGTTGTCGGGACCGGAGAAGAGGTCTCTTATATTCGGGTTTCTCTTATATCCGGGTTTGGTCTATTTTATATACATTAACACAGGCTCTAATTTGGGACCAGAGAAAATCTCTCTTATATCCGGGTTACACTGTATTACTAAACACACAATGTATTCTTGGTTATTCTAATATTGTAATATAGATTCCATCCTACCTAACCTATTATGTTATTAAAAACTATAACAATTATTGGTAACATATTTAGTGATGTCTTAACAAGTATCAAGAGCAAAGAGAGAAATTGTCTCCTTTCAATTGAGAATGAAATCTGTGTGTGTTTAAGTTTGACCTCAAATTAAGTATTTGTGTAGCAAAAGACTGTCACAGGCTTCACATTAGATAATCAGGTTTCACTTTATCAAATGGCTCTGAAAGTCACATTTTCTTAATCCATTTATTGGTTCACAGGACATTTTTGCCTTGATTTACCTTATGTCTTTTCAACATTGCCAGTAAAGAATAAAAAAATAAAAAAAACTGATGCAGCAATTATCTGTTTTTGTTCTGTTTTCATTTCTATTATAGGTATACGATATTGGTTACTTATGCTTATTTTTTACGTTTGAGTTTAGAATTTTTTGTGTGAATAAAAACTCCCGATGAAGTATTTATAAACGAACAATATGAATTTTATTTAGCATTACCGAAAAATTTGACAAAGAAGTACTAATTTTTCTTTAAACCAGTTATTCAAAAATATATACTATGATATTTACTACGTGAACTATGATGAAAATAAATTGAGAAAGATATGGTATCTAATTTTGTTTTTTCACAGGGGGTCCCTTGAGACATGTAATTTATTTTAAGGGTTCCACAAGGGTAAAAACGTTTGAGAAACACTGCTCCAGACACTTGATAAGTTTAATATATTTCTTTTAGGTGTTCAGTGTGTGAAATTTAAATTTTAAGGCTGTAAGGATGATGACACCTGTCCTTTAAAATAAAGCATTTTTAACTTAAAACACTTTGAAAATAGCAAGCACAAAGTCCAAAAGCGTTAGGTTTATCACCAGGGTTTGTTTGCATGAGCTCATTTAAATGTTCATTTACATGCATTACTCTGTTTGCATATGTAATGGATGGCCACTCATATCTGAGTATGCCTGTCTGCTAAGGTGACTAACCAATCCCTATTGCAGAAGCCTGCTCAGGCACATAACACTCACAGAGCCCACCTGTGATCGGTACTGCAACTATGTTGAGTAGACCTTAGTTATAGTTTCTTGGAGAGAGCACATTATCTGCCATGATCAACAGTGTAGTATGCTCAAATCCTTGGCCATGATGACTTGCAACTTTTTTCTAACTCAACCACCAATGGCTCCAAAATAGCTCCATCTACCAATTTTCACTCAGAAGACTTGAGTCAACCCATGATATGGTTTTCTGGCAGTTTCCAAAGGAGCCACATGCAGGAATCGCCTCTACAGGCCGATAATATTAAGAAGTCACCTTCCCGACAAATTGACCCTGATGAGATTTGAAACTAGATCTCATGGTTGGAAAGCAAACATTCTAAGCACCTAGCTACATGCCCATTACTTGTACAGTGTAACCCGGATATAAGAGAAACCTGGATATAAGAGAGATTTTATCTGGTCCCAAAGTGTTCCCATACTTACCTAAACAAAATAGACCAAACCCGGATATAAGAGAAACTCGGATATAAGAGAGATTTTATCTGG
This sequence comes from Acanthosepion pharaonis, assembly GCA_903632075.3. Classification (NCBI taxonomy): domain Eukaryota; kingdom Metazoa; phylum Mollusca; class Cephalopoda; order Sepiida; family Sepiidae; genus Acanthosepion; species Acanthosepion pharaonis. The sequence goes on along the minus strand of CAHIKZ030005577.1, from coordinate 1,456,258 downwards.
TCCCAAAGTGTTCCCATACTTACCTAAACAAAATAGACCAAACCCGGATATAAGAGAAACCCGGATATAAGAGAGATTTTATCTGGTCCCAAAGTGTTCCCATACTTACCTAAACAAAATAGACCAAACCCGGATATAAGAGAAACCCGGATATAAGAGAGATTTTATCTGGTCCCAAAGTGTTCCCATACTTACCTAAACAAAATAGACCAAACCCGGATATAAGAGAAACTCGGATATAAGAGAGATTTTATCTGGTCCCAAAGTGTTCCCATACTTACCTAAACAAAATAGACCAAACCCGGATATAAGAAAACCTGGATATAAGAGATTTTATCTGGTCCCAAAGTGTTCCCATACTTACCTAAACAAAATAGACCAAACCCGGATATAAGAGAAACTCGGATATAAGAGAGATTTTATCTGGTCCCAAAGTGTTCCCATACTTACCTAAACAAAATAGACCAAACCCGGATATAAGAGAAACCTGGATATAAGAGAGATTTTATCTGGTCCCAAAGTGTTCCCATACTTACCTAAACAAAATAGACCAAACCCGGATATAAGAGAAACCCGGATATAAGAGACTTCGTCTCCGGTCCCGCCAACTCTCTTATATCCGGGTCACACTGTATAAGCATTATTAAAAACAGACCAAAATGAAAAACCTTATATTCAGACTTGACAAGCAGAGCTGCGTCTCCCTAGTCTCATTACCTTTTAAATCAAATCTTCATAAAAATGCTAATTAACACACTTAAGAAAATAATTTATCTACAGTATGCGTTTTCATGTGCCTTCCTAAATGGGAACTTTTTGAAAAGGCTGATTCACACACTATGCATACATAAGGCTTTTCACCAGTGTGTATTCTCATATGTACAGTTAAATCTGAGTTATGGGAAAATGCTGAGCTACATATTTTACAAGAAAATGGTTTTTCTCCAGTGTGTATCCGCATATGTTTTGTCAAAGCAGAATTCTCCGCAAATGCTACTCCACACACTTGACAAGAATATGGTTTCTCTCCAGTGTGTGTTCGCATATGTACTTTTAAACTGGAATTCTTTGAAAAAGCTGATCCACACACTGTGCAGGAATAAGGTTTCTCTCCACTGTGTGTTCGCATATGTACCTTCAAAACTGAACTCTCTGAAAATGATGATCCACATATTTGACAAGGAAAGGGTTTTTCTCCTGTGTGTATTCGCATATGTACTTTTAAAATAGAACTATTTGAAAATGCTGAACCACACACAAGACAAGAAAATGGTTTTTCTCCAGTGTGTATTCTCATGTGGCTTTTTAAACAGGAATTACGTGAAAAAGCTGATCCACACACTTCACAAGAAAATGGTTTCTCTCCTGTGTGTATCCGCATGTGTATTCTTAATTTGGACTTCTCTGAAAATGCTGATCTACACAATTTACAAGGAAATGGTTTCTCACCTGTGTGTATTTGCATATGATATTTTAAATTGGATCTCTCTGAAAATACTGATCCACACAATTCACAAGAAAATGGTTTCTCTCCTGTGTGCATTCGCATATGTCGTTTCAAATATGAACTCACTGAAAATGCCACTCCACACACTTCACAAGAAAATGGTTTCTCTCCAGTGTGTATTCGCATGTGTCTTTTTAAATGGGAGCTCTGAGGAAATGCTGATCCGCACTCTTTACACGAAAATGGTTTCTCTCCTGTGTGTATTCGCACATGTACTTTCAAACGTGAATTCACTGAGAAAGCTGATCCACAGACTTGACAAATATATCGTTTCTCTCTTGTGTGTATTTTCATATGAGTTTTTAAAATGGCATTTTTTGAAAAGGCTGATCCACACTCTTTGCAAGAATACATTTTACCTTCATTCATATTTCAAAGATGTTCTTCTTCAACACCATTGGTTCCTGTAAACAAAGAAAAACAAAACACATATACTTTTATAGTATTGTTCAGTAATTATATGGAATATGATTTAAATACAGGAATATTTCTACATTTCTATATTTTTACTTTTATTTATCAGAAACAAAAAGACACTCCTTTGCTGAGAAAACATAAGAAAATCATTTTTTTAAAATCAATTCATTCCTAGTAAGGCAATAATGCCACTAAGACACAAGAGGCTACTGGGAGTGAAAAAGAATGAAAAGACTTTAGAAGTAACAGGAAACCCAATCTTAAACAGGGAACAAGAGATAAACCACTACTCCTGTTCAAAAGACTAAAGAAGAGTGTGAATCAACTGGACAATAGGCAAACCTATTGCACGCAAACATTTAACCAACAAATATAATTGTGTCAAACATCTTATGTACTGAGACGTCTGTTTATTTTCAAAATCAGAAACATTTCCCAAGAGCAAAGTAATAATCTTATTTCTTGTATGGAAGGGAATGATTTGTGTTCACTGCCATGTTTGTTTGTTTTTTTCCAATATTCTGCATTGTTAGAGTATTGATGAGAAATAAGAAAGTCTTACAATTTAATTTTATCAATATAAAAATGATTTTACAAAGGTTGCCAAAACCAATCTAATAAAGCAAAGGAAAAGGTGACATTGATTATCCAGGATAACGACATATTCCAACCCAACTGTCCAGTTTATTCAGGGGAAAGCAAAACTTATCATTAAAGACATATTTAGTGATGGTCATTGTTTAGCCTAAGTACATAGCTATGCAGCCTCATAAACAACAAAAATTAATGTAATGTATGTGATATATTACTTTGTTTACAATGATTAAAGCTAAATTTGTGGCACTGTAGTCAAATGGTTCTTCACCTTTTTGACCCACTGCACCCTTTTTCATCATAGGTCAGAATGTCATTCTCCTCCTGTCTAAAATTGTCCAATTCAAAAAGTGCATTCCAAATAATACATACATATATATATATATATATATATATATATATATATATATATATATATATATATATATGCATGTTTCATTAAAAACGACAGACAAAACCTACTACGGTTGAGCTTTTTATTTAATTTTTCTTGTGTTCTGACAAGAGCTTTCTTTTCTGGACAAAATTATGTAAGAACTGTCTGAATGTTCTGTGTTTCCAGCGCTTTCGGCTATACCTTTAGCCATTATCAAGGATGATTCAATTATCAGCTTAGTAGAGTGTGTGTGTTCTGTGTATGTTCAGTGTGTGGTAGTGATGTTTTTAGTTTCCGAATACGGTTAGCACATTGTGGCTTTGTTCATAGTTAATATTGTTAAGAGTTGGCTTTTTCTTTTTTATTATTAGAGCTTCCATTACTTTTAGTCTTTTTTTGCAAGTGGATGTGGTTAATATATTTGTGTTTTCTACTAGTATGTTCCTAATAGTGTCGGGTAAATCTGAGTGTGTGTTTAAATGTGTTCTGATGGAACTGTGATCAGATAGGTGTAATGTAAGACGTCTGGATAAACATGTGGTTGTGTAGCCGATGTAATTATTTATGAGTCCGGTATATATTTGCTCTGCATTTACATTGAGCTTTCCGGATATCATCCTCCTTGGGTCTACCCATATGGATTACCTAGTTTTGCATAAACTATATATATATATATATATATATATATATATATATATATATATATATATATATAAAAAAATGACAATAGGAAAACTGGTAATTGCTGACACGTTTCGTCCAATGTGGACTTTATCAAAGCAAAATACAAAAAAAAAAAAAAAATTCCTATTGTCATTTTATTCATAAATATTGTCTTCTCTACTGGTTAAATCGGAGAAATTTTCATATATATATATATATATATATATATATATATATATATATATAAAAATCATTCTTTTCCATAGTAGCACATATACATTTACATGGATTATTTTTATAGAGGAGTTTTACAAATTTAATACCAATAGAAATTGTTGATGGATTTTTCAGTTTGAATATATGTACAGTAATTTGTTATAATTCATAGCTCATTATTAAGTAATCTGAACCAATAAACTTTAATAAATAAAAGGCTCAATAGAATATCAGGGTTTTGTAATAAACATTTCCAAGGGAGTCAAAAATGTATACAATAATAGTGGTGTCAAGGGAATAACTGTCCTTTTGACACACCATTTTTTGTGGACATAAAAGTTAAACATTGCCATTGTTTTTTTATTTTTTTTAATGATGTAGCATCTTCAGGGATTTAGCTTTATAAAAATGTAAAAATTAGGAACATCCAAAAAAATTCACTAGTACAAATTACTATTTGTACTTAGTTCAGATAAAATTGACATTTTCTTTTAACGGATAATTTCTTGGAAGATATTTGTTACTTTTAGCATCGGAAAATATTTTTTATTTTTTTAAAGTGGAGTTATATATATGTTTTATATTAATATATATATTTATGTTAATATTTCAGATCATATATATGCGATGTGTTCACACTCGAGATTCATTTTTTGTTTTTTTTTAATGTTCAGGGATTTCTAGTTTATGCTGCAAAAACAGGTGAAAAATAAAAACAGTGAAATTTCCTTCAATTGGCAATATCTCAAGTATTTCATAAGTTATTTTGATAAAATTAGTACATAAAGAAAATTTCATGAATGTCTTCTCTTTATAAAAATACAATTCTTCTTCTTCCTTGTGTGATAATTAGTCTTTATTTCAGATCTCTTTAAATGAGGTCATATTTCAGTGACAGGTGCTTTTTTTTGTGCATTTTAAAATCAGAGATTTTATGCTTATGTTTGTTGCTCTCTGAGTGTGTGTTCCTATGCATATCAAAATAGTCCTATCTTAAAGAAAAGAGGACACTTGTCAATTTGGTGGGATTAAAATAAAATTTGAGATTATTTTAAAAAAAAAAAAAAAAAAAAAAACTTCTAAGTTGAAAACTTCGGTGGCTGAAATACCAGAGAAATCCACCTCTTTAAAAAAAAAAAAAAAAAAAAAAAATGAAATTACACATTCTTAGAGATCAATGTTGACTCTTTAATAATCAGTTGTTTTATATCACTACACCCATCCAACTTGAAGTAAGTACTATTTTTTTTTTTTTTTGCTAAACTTTCAACTTGTTGAAATTTGAATCGCTGGTCACGCTGATCAACATCCCCAGATCTGAATTGAATTTTAAATCTGACTTCTTGTTACATTGATGGACATTTCACAGTTTCTAGGTAAATTTCAATCTTTTTCTTACATTCATTCTAAGGTTGTATAAAGTAAAGTATTTATTGTGTAACTAAATAAATGAGCATTTAAAAATAAATTACAAATATTGATTTTTAAATTAACTTTTACACACTCATTTGTCCATAAAAAAAAAAAAAAAAAAAACTTGTATGGATGTATTGTAATTTTAAAAATGTCTATTTATATATATTTATAACTCTTGTATTTGTCCATGGAAAAAAAAAAAAAAAGAAAATTTGTGTAAAATTTCATTAAATAAAATATTGACTCTTCTAATTTTCTAACCTTCTCCAACCTTAAAAAAAGCAAATCCATATTATACGCCTACGCGCAGATAACGCTCAACCAATAAAAATGCAAAGAATCGAATCAAGCAATTCTATTGGTAGATCGCCTCCCAAAGCAAGCAAAAATTGCGCCAAAATATCTTGAGCCACTTTCGAAAACCCAAAAGGTTATAAAAAGGAGAAAAACAACCCCAGTCAGTCAGTCTAGCGAACTCGCCGATCGATTGCCTAATTAATCCACGACATTCAAAAACAGAATTTTACCGCGCATTTTTGACGAACTTCAACTGACTCACCTGAAACACTCAACGAACAACTATCGAAACTTTGAACAATATTTCTTATGCACATTGATTTATTCATTACTAAAAATAAGAAATACGAATCACGAAAACAAACACAGACACGTTCAAAGGTAGACTACTTTAGCAAACTTTACCAAAAAACTCTTATTATATATTTCAACACAAACACAAAATAACAAACATAACGACACAGAGACATCCAACATTTCAGCAACATATACAATTAACGCACGCAACAATACAAATATTAACCTTGTTTGTAAATATGTAATTGTATATAAATGTTTTATTTGTTTCGATCTATAAATGTCTCGTTTTTACTTTGTTTGAAATCTCATGTTTGTTATATATTTGTTTGGGACAAGGTTTAGACACACAACCGATCCGAACAAAATCCTTCTGATTAATTAAATGAACCAAAAGTCCCAACAAAATTTGGTGACCTTCCGACGTGAGTGAACATGCAACAAGAGTGACGAACTTGTTGACGTACTTCAGACCAACAAAATTGGTAACCTCGACGTTTCAAGCAAACAACACCAACAAAATTGATAAACAGACGTGCGTAACAAAGATTGGTAACCCCGGTAACGGATAAAGTATTTCAACACTACAGATGGCAGAACCAACAACCGTATCAGAAACAGCCATCAAACTCGAGATGCCCGCCTTCAATGCAAATGTGCAAACGTGGTTCCTTCAGCTTGATGCGATATTCCAAGCTAGGCGCATAACTTCTCAGCAGTCAAAATTTGCAGCAGTCGTGGAGAAGCTACCGGCAGAAATAGCAGCCGAAGTAGCTGATATACTAACTTCAGTCCCAGTTGAAAAACCATACGAAATCCTAAAAAGAAGCGATATTGCATAGATCAGGTTTTTTCGAGGAGAAAAAAGAATACGTGAACTCCTGTCCAATGTCACAACCGAAGATGCCAAACCTTCACAGTTACTTCGAAGGATGCAGCAGTTATTAGGCGAAAATGACATATCGACCACAGTATTCAAACAAATGTGGCTGGACAAGCTACCGCCAGAGGTTGTACGAATTCTAGCCGCATTAGCAGAAGATGTAGACATCCAGAAACTAGCGATAATTGCAGACAAAATAACAGACACAGCGCCAATTAAACACATATCCGCAACGAACACACGAGATGGCCTCATGCCAGACATAGACCGGCAAATTCAAAAGTTATCAACAGAGTTGCAAGATATATCTATACAGCTGCGCGAACTACAAAATGCTCATCTAAGCCGACATGATAATCAATATACCAAGCGAAATAAACAACGCTGGAGATCAAATTCTCGACACAGATACAAACGACAACGAAACGAATACCAAAATGAAAAATGTTGGTATCATGAAACTTTTGGCGCGCAAGCTAACAAGTGCAGACAACCATGTGCGTATAAGAAATCACCAACCGCCAAACAGCAGGGAAACGGACATCCTGGCACCCAGTAGAGACGTTGGATGCCAGGCAACTCAAGACTAACCGTCTCTTCTATATTTACGATAAATCCAGCGGATTAAACTTTTTGGTAGACACCGGTGCCCAAATCAGTGTTATACCACAGACGAAGTGCAGCAAACAACTTCTAATAAAAAACACAACATTAAAACTACAAGCCGCGAATGGCACGCCTATTGCTACTTATGGTGAAAAGACCCTGACTTTAGACATAGGTCTAAGGAGAGATCTAACGTGGACATTCATAATTGCTGATGTTTCGATGCCCATACTAGGAGCGGACTTCCTAACACATTATGCATTGTCAGTAGAACTAGCATCCCAAACACTAACTGACACCAATACAAATATAAAACGCTGCGGTTTCATCTCTAAACATTCAACGATTGGACTGACGAATATTATACCAATAGCTAATGGCTACGGTGAGATAATACGTCAGTATCAGACACTATTAACACCGTCGTCACGAAATGAACCCGTTAGACATCATGCTAAACACAGCATTAAAACAACTGGTTCCCCAGTTTATTCCCAACCACGTAGGCTTCATCCCGCCAAATTGAAAATCGCAAGAGATGAGTTCGACAATATGCTCAGACTGGGAATAATACGCCCTTCAAAAAGCCCTTATGCCAGCCCTCTACACATGGTTACAAAAGCAGATTCAGTCAGTTGGCGTCCATGCGGAGATTATAGGTTGTTGAACGCCCAGACCATTCCGGACAAATATCCTATCCCGCACATAAAAGATTTTGCGCTATCATTAGAAGGTGCTACAGTCTTCACTAAACTAGACCTCAAAAAGGCTTACTATCAGATACCAATCGAGGAAGACGACATACAAAAAGACTGCGATCACCACTCCATTCGGACTATTTGAATTCACAAGAATGCCCTTTGGTTTACGAAACGCCGCACAGTCATTCCAAAGATTAATAGACGAGGTGTTACGTGGTATGCCGTACACATACGCGTATATTGACGATGTTTTAATTGCAAGTAAATCACATGTTGAACACAAGGAACATTTGCATGCAGTTCTAAAACGTTTACAACATTATGGTTTAAAATTAAACATTGACAAATGTATATTTGCGGTACCACAGCTAACCTTTCTTGGACATGTAATAGACCAACAAGGATTGTCTCCCTTGGATCACAAGATCAAAGCAATAACAAATTATCCCACACCTTCCACAATGAAGCAATTACGGAGATTCTTAGGAATGATAAACTACTACCGACAATTCATACCGAACTGTGCAACTATAATATTGCCATTAACAGACATGCTATCGCAACGAAAGAAAAAGAACTCGCAAATCGTACTATCGAAAGACGAATTAAAATCTTTTAACGATGCAAAAGACGCGTTGCAAAAATGTACAAAATTGTCGTATATTAATCCATCCGAAAATTCCAAACTAACACTCACGACAGATGCATCGGCTGACACAATTGGAGCAGTACTACACCAGATTACTAACAATGTAGAGAAACCACTATCATTTTTCTCGATAAAGTTAAACACTACCCAGAGGAAATATAGTACGTTCTCAAGAGAATTATTGGCAGTATACCTAGCAATACGACATTTTAGACACATTCTAGAAGGAAGAAATTTCGTAGTCTTCACCGACCATAAACCACTTACATATGCATTACATGCAAAGGCTGACAAATTAAATCCACGAGACCTAAGACATTTAGATTACATCAGCCAGTACACAGCAGATATCCGATACGTAAAAGGTCAGAATAACACAGTAGCGGACGCATTGTCCAGAACTACGCTCAACGCACTACAATCACAACCACTAAACTTTGACACTCTCGCTGAGGAACAAGCAAACGACAACGAATTACCGTCTGTACAAAAAGATACCTCACTTCAAATTGAAAAAAGACCTTTACCCTTTACTAATGAACTCGTGTATTGTGACGTTTCCACAGGTAATCCTCGACCGTACTTACCTTTGTCACGAAGAAAATCAATTTTCGATCATTTCCATTCGCCAGCTCACCCTGGAGCGAAGGCTACGCTGCGGACCATAGCTGACAGATACGTCTGGCCCGGTATGTCTTCGGACGTGAAACAGTGGTCTCGCACGTGCCAACGTTGCCAGGCAACGAAAATACACCGACATACCAAAGCACCATCGTCGACCTTCGCGACACCAGATGGACGATTTACGCACATACACGCAGACTTAGTCGGTCCACTCGAAAAAATTAATGGACACGGTACATTCTAACGATCATTGACCGCTTTACGCGATGGCCAGTTGCGATACCACTAACATCAATAACGGCAGAAACAGTGGCTAACGCAATTTTCAACAACTGGATTTCTATATTTGGATGCCCTGCAGTTATCACAACTGACAGAGGTCCCCAATTTCAATCAACGCTATTCAACGAATTTGTCAACATTTTAGGCATAAAACACATCTCTACCACCGCATACCACCCATGCAGCAACGGAATAGTGGAGAGATTCCATAGACAGCTCAAGTACGCATTAACAGCGTCTACCAGTGCTCGTACGTGGGTAGATAAGCTACCATTTGTGATGCTTGCGCTGCGAAATACAATAAAACTGGATCTCAAATGCACCAGTGCAGAATTAGTTTTGGGAAAGCAACAACGCTGCCTGGACAGATATTTCACAACGAGACGACATCTACACCAACGAATTACTTTGTGGCAGACCTAAAAAAGAAGATGATGGACGTTATATATACACCCACGAGAGCGTATAAAAAACCTTTCTACGTGCCAGCAGATCTACATTCAGCAGAATATGTTTTCCTGAGGCGCGACACTGTACGGAAACCATTAACGCCCAACTACACAGGTCCACACCTGGTAATATCTAAAACACCCAAATTCTTCATAATTGATATCGCCGGTAAACAGAACACCGTCAGTATAGACCGTCTCAAACCAGCATATCTGCAATCCGACGACACAGATCGAACAATAACAAAACCGACGACAACAGAACAAACAGAAACGCAAACAACTACTGATACGACCGAATCAACACAGTCTACCCGTACAAAATCAGGAAGGAATGTTCACTGGCCAACCAAGTACCGAACCTACATTACATATTAATGCTCATTCACCAAGGCATTAATCTGGGGGAGGTATTGTGGACTCTTCTAATTTTCTAACCTTCTCCAACCTTAAAAAAGCATAATCCATATTATACGCCTACGCGCAGATAACGCTCAACCAATAAAAATGCAAAGAATCGAATCAAGCAATTCTATTGGTAGATCGCCTCCCAAAGCAAGAATTGCGCCAAAATATCTTGAGCCACTTTCGAAAACCCAAAAGGTTATAAAAGGAGAAAAAGACAACCCCAGTCAGTCAGTCCAGTTTGAGCGACTGCAGGCACGGTTCAACTCTCTGTCTCCGGACGGAAAGGAACCCGCCGAAGGAAAATATCTCCTTCGGGACTGGGTTCAAGCCAACTTTTTATACGGGTTCAAATGGGCTATTTTTTGCTGAGCCTAATGGCTCGGGAATGCCCACATTAAAAAAAGGCCTTGTGCCGCATGACACCCTCGTGGGTGGGTGACTGAATATCTCAGTCCAGCTCACTTTTTGAGCGACTGCACGGTTCAACTCTCTGTCTCCGGACGGAGAAGGAACCCGAAGGAGGCTACGCCGAAGGGCGAAGTCTTTCGGGGAGGTTAAACCGGCCCTGAACCCGTTTATACGGGTTCAAATGGGCGTTTTTTTTGAGCCTAATGGCTCGGGAATGCCCACATTAAAAAAGGCCTTTGGGTGGGTGACCGCATGACACCCTCGTTTTGCTCAGTCCTAATTGCCTCATGACACCCTCGTTTGACTGAATATCTCAGTTTTCTGAGCGACTGCATTTGTCTCCGGACAAAGGGGAGGTTTAACTGGCCCTAAATGGGCTTTTTTCCTTGTGCCGCATACCCCTTTGGGTGACTGAATATCTCAGTCTTCGGTGCCGACTAGTTTTGCTTTTAACCGTTTTTTCCTGACCGGTTTAATTTTTTGTCATTCCTATTTTTCTACCTTTTTTAAAATTTTTCCTATTTTTCTCTCTTTTTTTTTTTTGTCATTTTTCCGAACTTTCTTATTTTGACCTTTTGTTTTTTCCTTTTCATTTCCTTTCCCTTTTTACCGTTACTTTTTTTTCTGTTATTAGTTATCTCTGTTTTTATTTACGTCTAATTTTTCCAGTACCCACACCCCGGAGTTTATCGTTTTATTTTTCGTTTCTCGTTTTTTAATTATTACGTGTTAATTATTTCTGTTACCCGTTAGAAAAAAAAAAAAAAAAAAAAAAAAATCTACGTGTTTATAATATTTGTTTGTAATTTCTGTCCCTCCTCTTTTTTAACGTTATTGGGTTGACCGTTTTTTTTTTTTCGGCAGCCATTTTGTAATTTGTAACTTTTTTTGTGTTTCGTACGTTTTCTTTTTTTTTTCCGTGTATATTTATTAGTTTTATTGTGTAATTTGTAGCTTGCTTGTCTGTTGTACTTGTAATTTTGTTCTTTCTTCGTTTTTTTGTGAACCTTGTTCACATTTTCTCGTCTGTCCATTTGTTTTACCTGTTTACCTTTGTTTACATTTTTTTGCACACGTCCTTCTGTCTGTTGATTATTTGTCTTGCAAACCTTTTTTTCCTCCCCCTTTATTTTTTTTTTTTCCCTCCCTCCGCCTACAAGGCGTTTCCCCCCACCCGTATTTACCCCTCCCTTCCTTCTTATTATTTAATATGGATAAAAAAAAACCGGAAAAAAAGCCACCCTCCTTTTTGGCCATAAAAAAAAGCCTAAAAAGGCGATACGTAAACACCTTTTTAATCCTACAAAGAAAGATCCCCGGACAAAGATAACTTAGAGGAATTTCCTGCGCTGGAGACTACATCCCCTAGCAACATTGATGCTGCTGGGGAAAATGAAAAAGAAAAAGAAAAAAATAATAATATTTCTACGGAAGCCGAAAATGGCAATAATGAAAAGGACTCATCTATGGAGGCCAATAATGGCCAAATTACAGATTCCAGAAAAGAACCGCAAACTGAGCCTGAGGCCGGGGAATCGCCCTCTTGTTGGTCGTCCCCCCCTAAGTGCATTATCAATTTAGCGGAGTTCTTGGAGCGTGCCAAAAGTTACGCACACCTTGTTGTAGAAGGTGGGCTTTTGGAAGACCCCCAAGAATTGAAAAAAATTGACAAAAGAATAGTGTCTGTTTTCGTCGTGGACAAGCGTACGCGCAAAATTTGTCGCTCGACGAAAAACACAGTGTTAAAAGCACTGGAATCCTTTGGGTTCAAGCCCCTTAGAATAGTTAAGGGTGCTAAATTTTTCATGTGGGACGTACTGTTGCCCACATCAGAAGATTGCGTCGCCGCGGCTAGCCGTGAGCTTATCAACAAAGAGATAATACTGCGTACAGAGTACGAAGGCCGACGTAAGACCAGGGTAACGGTATACGAGGTCCCTCCTCAGGTTATCGGGGAACATCTCGCGGCGTTCTTCTCCCAGTATGGCGAGATTCTGGGAGCTTCCTGTGATAGCCTGAGCGGGGGTGGAGCTTTGACATCATGTTGGACGAGAAAGCCTTCCGCTCCATCCCCAACTGTCTGGATGTTGGCGTCTTGAAATTACCGGTCATTGTGACGGGTCGAAGACCGGTATGCTGGAGGTGTGGAGTGACTGGTCATCTCTCCTCCTCCTGCCCAGAGAAGAAGGCCTCTGGAAGTCAAGCGCCAGTTACTCAAGATCCCCCCTCTGACCGCGTCTCTAAATTCCGCCTCGCCTGTAATGGGCGTACCAGCCTCCGGGACCGGGTCGGTTAATCCTCCGGTCGGCGCGACATCAAAAGCCACATTCCCCAAAGAGCCTTCGCCCGCTGCCGGTGCAGTTGTGGAGAAGGGGAGGGGAATGGCTGGTTGCTGGTAAGGCCAGAGGGAAGCGCCGGACAGCGGGTCCTCAGTCCCCTGATGCCCCTAGGAAGAAAGGCACATACAGCCCCACTCCCTCTAACAACGCTAAGGGCGATGCCCCGGCCTCTGAAGAATCATTTTCAAGATAAACAAAAAGATTTGATCCCGGTTATGAAAAGTCCGAGAAATTAAAAGAGTTGAAAAAGAAACTGGATTCGGAAAGAAAAGAACCAAGCCCTTCTACGTCCTCTAGTAGACCCACCCCTTCTCCAAAGAAACAACCCCCCTCACCATCGCCTACTATTTCACCATCTAAGGCCAAACCTACCAGCAGAGATCCCAGCCCCTACAGACACAGATCTTTTTATACCCCCATGAACACACCCACTCCTTCCCCCGTTAAACAAAAACCCACCCCCCTTCATACCCCCAAGCAATCACCGGCAAAAAATGCCGAGATGCCTCCTCCTGCTCCCAAGCGGCAAAGAAGCCCAACACAAAAAGAAAAAAAAAAGAAAAAAAAAAAGATTTATTTTCAACACAGGAGAGGAGGTATGCCGTATTTCCCCAGCCCAGGCCGAAAGAGCCAGGGACTACGGCAATAGAGTGAAAGAGCTAAAATACCTTCTCTCAATTAAGCAGTTTGCTGATATGGACATTGAATCTCCTCAAAATTTCCCAAATGCCCAGAGGGTCCTGACAGTTATTAGGTCAGGACCTGCGGCCAATCAAGCCTGGGCGATGGTGGAGGAAGCTGTAAATGCCTGTAAGATGGCTTTACCCATTGCCATTGTAGAAAATGACAAATTAAAAAAATTACAACAGTTCTGTGCAGGGAGGGTCCCCGTTTTAGTTCACCCATCCCTGTATAGAGCTCTTAAATTGACCTTCCCCTGGGATATCGGCGGTATCTCCCAAGACGGCACCATCAAGAATGAGATGGGCCATGGGTCTATGGGAGACGCGGTCGGTATCCTTACCCCGGCCATGTTTAATGCTGGTAAGCAACCCTAATCGGACTTCTCATGTCTCTCTGGTTAGCTACGTTAAATGTGCGGGGCCTGAGGTCCGAGTCTCGCAGGGCGAGGCTCTCTCGTGACCTTCAGCGCCTCGGGGTGAATGTTTGTTGTGTGCAAGAGACCCGTTTTTCTTCTCATGACCGTGAGGATATACTGTCTAAGGGGTTCGCCCTTTTTTCAGCATGTTTTGATGGTCGTTCGAGGGGTGTCTCTTGGCTAGTGAGCAAGTCTTTGGAGGCTGCATGTTCCCTTGTCTTCGCAGATCCGGCGGGCAGGCTTTGCGTGCTGGATGTTACTATAAAGGATAAGGCTTTACGTCTCATTGGGGTTTATGCGCCCAATGTTCATGCTGAGCGGCCTGCTTTGTTTCGGCAGATCGAGCCGTTTTGACGACTTCTCGTCGGGTAGTCTTAGCGGGGGATTGGAATGCCGTCCTTGACCCTGATATAGATCGTATAGGTAAAAACCGGGTACTAAAAATCCTGATGTGAAGGCATTTCGGGACTTTATCGGCAGGTTTGATCTTGTCGATAAGTACCGGAATGAGCACCCTCAGGAGGTAGCATGGACTTGGACAACTAGTGGCGACTCGGCTCCTGGCTCGCTTGCGAGCTACCTGGACCGAGTGTTAGTTAGGAGAGTCGACGTAGGGCTCTTAGAGTGTCCAAGTTTCCATTATATAGTTTACACGGATCATAGGCTTGTCCGGGTCCGTGTAAACTTAGATAAACCTAAAGTTAGATTGGCTGGTTACTGGAAATTTAATCACTTTTCGGTGAACAGGATTTCCGGGACCAGCTGCTACTAATGATTCAGAGGGAATTGACGGGGCGGTTGTGGGAAACGCCTGGTGGGGAAAATTAAAATCAAAAATTAGAACGTTTGCTGCCGATTTTAGTCGTCGACTCAATCTAGATAGACGAGCGGCGCAAACGGCATTAGAAGATAAAGTTGATCGGGCCGTCAAATCCCGTGTTAGTGGGGACATAGTCTTAGCTAAGGCAGAGTTGGCCTCCTTGCTTATCAAGAAGGATCAAGCTCTGGTAGTTAGGGCTAGGCTAAAGAGAATGTCTTCTGAGGCGACGAATATGGCCGCAGAATTGCGTGCAGAGGAAAATCGGAACGCGGATAAGCGACATATAGCGTGCGTCACATTGCCGGATAAGCGGACCGTGACTACAAGCGCGGGCATATGCGAGGCCTTTCGGCTTTATTTTCAGGATCTTTTCACCAGGGAGCCCGGTCTGAGCTCTGCTCAGTTCGATGCCTATTTGGCTGACTTTCCCTGCCTTGAGGCAGCTGAAGCGGCTAGGTGCGAGGGTCCCATAACAGAGTCGGAAATCTGGGATGCGCTGAAGCAGGTTGGCCTGGATAAGTCTCCGGGACTAGATGGACTTCCCTACGAAGTGTACTTGAGGCTGTCGCCCGTTTTTGTTCCTTTGCTGCAGCTGATTTTCAACCACTGGATGAGGCAGGGGTCTTTACCTCGACGCTTCACCAGGGGTGTGATCAGTTGTTGCGTAAGGACAAGAACGGTGGGGATGGGTTAGGGAACTTTCGCCCTTTGACGATGTTAAATACTGACTTAAAGATTTTGGCGAAGATCTTAGCCAACCGTTTGCAGCTTGTCCTGTCTCGTCTGATTGGCCCCGAACAGACTTGTGCTGTGAAGGGCAGGACGATTCAGGATAACCTTCATATGGTACGCTTGATCTTAGAACAAGTCGACAGTGAAGCCGCGCTGATCAATTTAGATCAGTCCAAGGCCTTCGATAGGGTTGACCATCGGTTTCTGGAGGCTGTCCTGTCGGCGGCCGGTTTCGGAGCCGACTTTCGCTCCTGGATCCGGCTCTTGTATGCGACCCCGGTGCGCTGGTGGAAGTGAATGGGGTAAGGTCGGAGCCTTTCGTATTGTCTCGCTCCATTCGTCAAGGTTGTCCGCTATCGCCCTTGCTTTACGTTCTTGCGTTGGAACCATTCCTTCGCAAGTTAAAGGCGAATCCGGTCCTGCGCGGAATTTCCCTGCCGGGCGCTACCACCTCGGCCAGGTATTCTGCCTATGCTGACGACGTTTCGGCTCTTGTGTCGAGCAGAGCCGAGATTGACGAAGTCAGCAAAGAAATAAGTGGGTATGAGATGGTGACGGGGCCAGGATCAACCGTGATAAGTCTGTGGGCTTGCGGTTGGGTGCGTGGAAGGGAGTTTCTCTTCCCGGACCTTTCCTCTGGACGGATGGGCCGATCAAGATACTCGGCGTCTGGTTCGGTCCTGATCTCCAGTTGGAAATGAACTGGTCGGAGGTACAAGGGAAGGCCGAGATCGCGGTTAATCTGTGGTCTCGGAGGAGACTTTCCCTGAAGGGAAGGGCGGAAGTATGTGTTTCACACATCTATCCGATCCTCCTCTACCGACTCTCTGTGCTTCCACTCCCGTATGCCCGACTAATGTCAATTAGTCCGGACCTTGTTCTCTTTCTTGTGGAAGGGCAAGGCCCCCATGGTATCTCGCGAGGTCTGTTGCCTCCATCCCTCTGAGGGCGGTCTGGGGATGCCTAGCATTGAGATCCGTCAATATATGCTTCGCATTACTTTTTAGACCGAATGTGTCGTGGGTCGAATGAGGAGGGTGCCTTTTGGAAAGAAGACGTCCAGAAACATTTTCCATCCCTGAAAAGTGTGCACTCGTGCGAACAAGAGGCCGGCCGTTTACCACGTGCCGAGTGCTCTTTTTATCGTGAATGTCGTCGCGCTCTGAAGCTCCTCTTACGGGTTTCGGATGGTCTCTCCAACGCCCAGGCGTTGTCTCGCAAGGCATTATATCAAGTTTTAGTTAGGGGGTCCGTACAAGATGATCTGATTGGCGAGCTCGGTCTTACGAAGCAGGAGGCTCGCTCGATATGGCCTTGGGCGCCCGGGTTGAAATGCCTCAATAACGATGAGGCATCACTCACCTGGCTGGTGATTCGTAAAGCCCTCTGGGTCAGCAAGAGACTTTGTTCAGCAGGCTTGGAGAAATATCCAAACTGTCGTCGCTGTGCGGGGAAGTCGAGACTATTGGTCACGCCTTCTTTCAGTGCAGGGTGATAGTGCCGTTGTGCAAGTTTCTTGAAGGCCTCATGGTTCGCATGCTGCATGGAAAGGTTTTTGTCCTGGATGCCAGTTCTGTTTGTAGCAATGTGGTGCCGCAGATGACGAAGGCTGAACACTATGTGTTCTGTTGCTTACTAGGGGTTATGAGAGTCGTGATTTGGACGACGCGTCAGAAGGGATTCCATGAGGGCGAGAAGTTCACTTCTTCCCAACTGATCTTGTTCTTTAAGCATCAGCTTAAAGTCAAGATCAGGACGGAAAAACGGCGGCTCACCTCATCGGAATTCAGCAAAAGGTGGGTGATTCTTGCGCGAATGTGCCGAGTAAAAGGGGCTGACCTTGAGTGGCATTTGGATGCCGGTTAGGCATTAAGGATATTGTTTTCCTGGGTTGAACATAGGTAACCCATCCCGGAGTTAGGTTAGATTAGGTTTTTGTATTTTTTCTTTTAGTTTTTTTTTCTGGTAAACTTAGCTAAGGTGTATTTGCTCATTGGTCCCCTTTTATTTCTGTCCCCTTTTTTTTTTTTCCTTTGGTTTAACTCCCCATCCCTCCCTCGTTTTTTTTTTGGTCAGTGATGTCAGTTCTCTGGTAGATGTGGGGCGCCTTTCGTTTCGTGTGTGTGTTTTTTCGTATTTGTTGTTGTGTATAAATGAGTGTGTGCCTGTGTGAGTGCTTGGGATGAATGAGTGTGGCCTTATTTTCATAAGTCCCGCATCGATTTCGTCCAGTTAACTGATATTTCTGCCACATTCAAGAGTTTGTGGGGGTTTTATTACTAACACAAATTTTATTTGGTTTCTTGTAAATATATTTTGTCATTTTGTATATATTCATTGGGGTTCATTTTTTAAAAGTTGTTGTTTTTATGCCCCCCCCACGGACAAATATTTTGTACATAAGGGGATTATTTAGGTTTTTCATGGAGTCAAAGAGGCATTTTGGTGTTTGTAGTAAGAAAGGTATGGATAAATGTGTTGTTTTGGTGAAAGGAATATTGTTCTGTATGATAGGGTCAGTGATTGTGGCTAGCTAAGTTTAATCTAAGACTAGTGATGACCATCCTTCACCCCAATCCCCTTTTTCGGCCTTGTGCCACATTTGTACATATGTGCAATAAATAATCAGTCTAGCGAACTCGCCGATCGATTGCCTAATTAATCCACGACATTCAAAAACAGAATTTTACCGCGCATTTTTGACGAACTTCAACTGACTCACCTGAAACACTCAACGAACAACTATCGAAACTTTGAACAATATTTCTTATGCACATTGATTTATTCATTACTAAAAATAAAAATACGAATCACGAAAACAAACACAGACACGTTCAAAGGTAGACTACTTTAGCAAACTTTACCAAAAAACTCTTATTATATATTTCAACACAAACACAAAATAACAAACATAACGACACAGAGACATCCAACATTTCAGCAACATATACAATTAACGCACGCAACAATACAAATATTAACCTTGTTTGTAAATATGTAATTGTATATAAATGTTTTATTTGTTTCGATCTATAAATGTCTCGTTTTTTACTTTGTTTGAAATCTCATGTTTGTTATATATTTGTTTGGGACAAGGTTTAGACACACAACCGATCCGAACAAAATCCTTCTGTTAGTTTTCAAATGAAATTTTACCCCAAATTCCTTCCAATGTTTTTTTTTAAAGGTTTTTTCTGCAAATTTATTTACATTTTAAAAGGACTGGAAGTAGTATTTTAAGAAATTTTTTAACATCTAATTCAACAATATAGCAATTCAAAAGCAAACTTTACCATTTGAAAAAAGAATGTAACTTTAAAATTTTCAGTTCATTTATTTTTACATAAATTTTCGTTTGTTGTATTTTTTCTTTATAAAGCTAAACTTATAAGATTTTAATTTAAGCTGTTTTTTTTTTGTGTAAAAATATCAACGTTTTCTTGATATTGCTGTCACAGGCTTTTATGTTTTTTCCTGTGCCATGTGCCTGGAGACTTTAGCCTAAATTATTTAGGTTTTTAAATTTACTTACATGTACTAACTAAATGATGAATAATATTTCTAATCTTCTGTTCCAGTGGATAATCAACTAAACATCCCGTGAGATTGTTTTCTTGTAAATGAAAGAGTTAGGCTAAAGCAGACCCCAAATTCCTTCCAATGTACAAAAAAAAGGTTGCTGATGCAGTCAAAAACACTGTGTGATGAAAAGGACTGGAAGTAGTGATGTAAGTTTTAATGGAAATATAAAATGTTTATTTTTTTTGCTTAAAAAGAGCGTACCATAATGAAAAAAAAAATGTCTCCAACCTGATTAAAAACAAAGTTTTATCATTAAAAATGTTTATTTTTAAGACGAAAGACCAAAAAGTACAGTGTAACCCGGATATAAGAGAGATTTTCACTGGTCCCAAATTAGAGCCTGTGTTATAAAA
Organism: Acanthosepion pharaonis; assembly: GCA_903632075.3. Classification (NCBI taxonomy): domain Eukaryota; kingdom Metazoa; phylum Mollusca; class Cephalopoda; order Sepiida; family Sepiidae; genus Acanthosepion; species Acanthosepion pharaonis. The sequence continues at coordinate 1,436,540 of CAHIKZ030005577.1, read as the reverse complement.
TAGACCAAATCCGGATATAATAGAAACCCAGATATAAGAGACTTCTTCTCCGGTCCCGACAACTCTCTTATATCCGGGTTACACTGTATTTTTTTTTATTTTATTAAATTCGAAATTTTCCTTAAAAATCTTGTTTTTCTTGTGTCGGCGGGGGAGGGGGCAATGATTACTATGGCTATTTTAGCGCCTTTTTGCGGTAAAAAAAAAAAAAAAAAAAAAAAACACACTGTTTTGGAAATTCTTGCAAAATTCAAATAATTGTTGAATTTTAATGAATTTTTGAGGTCTTATTCACAGATTAATTTTTTAATTTAATTTTTTTTTTGTTTTTTTTAGAAAATTTTGGTAAAAATAAATATTTTTTTTAAATATCTGTTTCCACCACCCGTCTAAAAAAAATTAAAACTAACTAAAAAATAAAAGCTTCAAGAAAGATTTTTCATTTTGACAAATTCATTTTATTTTTAAACCACAGGAATCTTTTTTTTTTTTTTTTTTTTTTGTATAACTTAATAATGGGTAACACAAAAATCCTGTGAAATAAATCCTTACAGACTTTGAAACACGTCTCTTGATAAATGTTGGATTTTTAAGAGAAATTTACATTTGTTGTTTTTCGTCTATAATAGCAGCTTATCGAGTGACGAAAACTAAACACGCGCTAAAAAGATTTCTAGTGGTCTCTAAATAAATGCTTTAAAAAGTTTATTTATATTCATTTTTCTTTTCATTCGAAATGTGCATTTAGGCTAAATGTGAAATTTAAGTTCAAAGAAGGTATTTAAATTATTATAGAAATAAAATGTTTTTTTTTTTCTTTTAATTTCAATCATTGAAATGAATCTGTGATTGATTTCATTGAAATTCAATGAAATCAATCACAGGTATTCATTTTCACGTGGCGAAAGTGCGGCTGATATTTTGGAGATACCGAAAAACTACTGTTGTTGACCTATAACCTTGATGACAGCTGATGGGCTACCGTGCGTAAATAAACGTTATTTTCGCTACTCCTTTTTTAACCAAGTATTATTTTTTACAAAATCCTGTTAATTAATCACGAAGTTTACTAATTTATTCTATTTTTAAGGCAAATTTCTAGGACAAATACTGAATTTAAAATTTTTAAAGATAAATAATAATTCATTTTTCGTCTATGATGGTGGTTCAAGTAGTGATTTTTATGCCAATTATTATAAGAAGAATGTATTGAAAAAAAGCTTAATATTGAAATAATATTTTTAGACATTAAATTCTTTTTCTTTTTTATGTTTAGCTTCTTTTTGGTCTTTTCAACCAATCTTACTTCAAAGTTCAGTCATTTTTTAAATTATTTAAAAAAAAAAATGCGTTTCCAATATATTTTTTTTTAGAGTCTGTGGTAAAAGTACCTATTTTTACTTTCCAAATTCAACAAAGAACAAGGACAGAAAGAAGGGCCGTACTTGCCGATAAATGACGTTTGGCAACACTAAGCGTGAATAATACCCTCGTCTGTCAAAAACCGCACCAGAATAAATGGTTGACACTTCAGTACACAGTGTGTCACAGTGATTGTTGAAACCTTCTTTGTAAGATATGCTGTGACAGTCGTTTGTGAATAAGAATACGGATAAGCGAATTAGTTGTATCTGGTGCTGTTTTTTTTTTCTTCTATAAATTCGAAACGGAAAAATGTAAGTTCATTTCAAGAAAACTGGAATTTCAGAATTTGTGTACATGTTGTGAAAGAGTTGCTACGAATTGTCAAACTCAAACAACATTTGTACGTACACTTTCGCAGCCATATTTTCGTAAGCGTGCATTTTTTTGGGGAACTGAGACAGCTTGTCAGTCAATCAATTCGACTGTCTGGGTACCCAATACTTTCGACCTTGCGTCACCTCTATGCTTAGAAAATCATTTACTTCGGCATGGTGTAACTAACAGAACTGTAATGAATGGTTATTTATTTATCAACAAGCTTGTCTCGCTAAAGATTAAAAAAGAAAGATCAATTACGACTGTGACTAAATAGTGAGTTTGATACTTACTTTCGGCCTTGCGTCACATCTAAGCTAACACTTAGAGAAAATCGCCATAAAGACTAATTTCAGTTTGGCATTATTACGTTTTACTTTTTTTACATTATAATTTTTTAAAACCCTTCTTTTCTTGTTTCGTTTTTGGAAACAATCCACTCGCTAGTGAACGTGAAAAAGTGAAAATTTTCTGAAACAAGTGTCATATATTCCAACAAAAAAAAAAAACAGACAAGAAAAAAATCATTTTCATTCAGTTATAGTAACCGATTCTTAATTGCAAGTAATTTCAAAACTTAAATTAAAAAAATAAGAATTAAAAAAATCAAAATAACCTACAAAAAAATTTAGAAAATTAACGATGAAAAAAAAAAAAAAGGTTTTTAAAAATTCAATTTTTAAAAAAGATCTGATTTCCAAATAATTTTTAGATTCAAGAAAATTTAAAATATTTTTTCATATTTAAATTTAAAAATTATTTACCTTAATTCTCCTTCCCGAATAATTAAAGGCTTATGAGATGACCATATCACGTTGAAATACCAGGTTTTGTATATAAATTATACAAGACCTGGTATTTCAACATTGCTTAACTTTGGTGATTATACAGTATAATCACCAAAGTTAAGCAATGTTGACTCTGCTTGTAAATATCAGTTCGAATTCCAGTTGGGTTTGTTAACCTTTGGGAAAGATATGAATTCACCTCTTCTCTCAACTATGGGTTGGTTAATTAGTAAGACTTGTTTCACGAAATCATTACTATCATAAAAAAAAAAAAAAAATTCTCACAATCTAAAAATATTTTCTGGCTTTAAATAACCAGTAAAAGGTTGATAAGTTATAGAAAATGAACGAATAAATAACTTTTTAAAAGTTTTTTTTTTCACATACTTAAGATTTTGTAAATTAAGACGTTTTACTTTTTTGTTTTATTTCTTTTCCTTCAAACTACACAGCATTAGAAAACAATGTAAGTAACTAAATTTTCAAATATACAAAATTTTTAAAAGATTTAAATTAAAATTATAATTGACATAGAAAGTTTAAGAGTAAAACAAAGGGGAGATAATTAAGTGAAAATAATTTTTTTTTTTGTTTTCATGATTATTTTTCAGAGAAGTTAATCCACGACATACAACCTTAATGACTTCATTTATTGAATTAATTTGATACGAATTTATACTTTAATATTTATTTGTTTAAGTCTGCAGTCAGAAAAGTTGGTTCCCCGTGACCTGCTAGACTATTTTAGTTACCAGGATCTATCTTACATATTTATAAATCTACCAGTTGTCTATGCACTGAATATTGCTACCACATATGATCTGGTGCTTCCACTATGTATTTAGAAATCTTTTATAAAATCCAAAGAATCCGCAATATTATTGGTCCTGACCTGACATCTTGGCTTCAGTCCCTTTCCTCCTGCTGTGATGTAGCTTCCCTGTGCCTTTTCTATAAATACTTTCATGGTCCTTGTTCTGATGAACTTTCCGCTATGATACCTAGGTCTTATGAATTTAAGCTCAGTATTAGATTGGTGGCAAGGTTTCATCATTTGGAAGTTGACCTGGCTAGATGTAACTAAAAATGTAATGCATAGTTCTATGCTAACAGTTTCTTCTGTTGCACTTCTCACTTGTGGAACTTTCTTCCGGCTTCTTGCTTCTCAGTCAACTTTGATCTTCAAAAATTTAAGTGTGATGTCAATCGTTATCTTCTGTCTTCTTAATTCTTTTATTGTCCTTAATAGTAATTTTTGCCATATTCTCTAACAATCAGTAACCTCTTTCTTCCTAGTGGCTTTATTGCCTTGCTTAGGGTGAAACGATTAAAAAAAATGTGATTGTGTGCCTGCAGTTATGTGATAACTAATGTCCTTTTATCTTTTCAGAGCATCAATGGCAAACTCTCGGCAAACGCATAAGATGACATGCTGTAATTGATGTGATACATGCAAAGCAGGATAGCATTTTTTGGCAGGTTGCCAGGCTGTTTATGCACAAAGTTAAAAGGAATTGGAAGCCTCCAGTGGGGGTGCAGAATATTATCAATGTGAATCCAGGAATGAGGAGGCATGGTGGAGTAATGGATAGCGGCTTGTGTTGAGGAAACGGAGAGCCGAGTTCGAATTCCACTCAAATCCATTATATTCACTTATGTGCTAATACCTTTGGGAAAGGTGTGAATCCTCTTCTTCTCCCTCCAGCTATGGGTAAATAGCAGGACAGACTAGGTTCTATAGCCTTGGATGGCAACTGGTCTAAGAGAAGGAAAACTCTGAATTCAAAACCTGCGGAGGGTCGTTCAGGGACCTTGTGGCACATAGTGCACCAGGTCTCTGTAATCGGCCCTTCAAAAAGTGTGGATGGTCCTGCACGAAACCTTCACCACTATAATCAAATCTTATGTGCTATACATGTGGGTTTGGGGACTGCTTGTGAATTCCAAATTTCCATGAAATATTGGAGCCGGCTCAACCCACCCCGAGTGAATGCCATTACAAGAGAGACAAAAGACAAGAATCCAGGAACATCCATGAAGGCCATTGCCAGAGATCTCCAGATGTCCAAGAGGACAATCTCCATTATGGTGCATGAAAATATTCAGTACAAGTTAAATGTGATGAGAAAAGGGTAGTTCATGTCGGTACACACAGTCAGTCAGTTATGTGCCATGTGTGTGTATTACACATAGCACATAACTGACTCACTGACTTTCAATACATGACTGATGAGGCAGATTTTTCCTTCAGTAGGATGCCATTTCTTTGTGAGACATGCGTAAGTTGAAAGCGTGAGAATTGCTTAAAGAAAGCAATGTTTTTTTGAAACCAAATACTCCTGGTTTTTTCATATTTTTCCGTTGAAGTAAGGAAGTTCATGCTGGACAAAACTGTGTTGCATCAATTCTGTTACAACTAAACTCGATCGAATGTTGTTTTTTTTTTTTTGTTAATTTGAATTTAAAACATATACAATGTAACTCACTCACTGTTTCATTTATTTCTCAAGAGTGATCAAGGATTGAAAAAGCTTTCCGAAATATATCTGTTTTAACAATAAATTATCCGTTAGAATTACAAATTTTTATTCTTTTTAAAATCAAGCCTGGTTGGTACTCAGATGGATGACTGCTTGGGAATACCAGGGTCTCTATTCCACATCAATGGGTACATGGAGACAGACAAAATTAATGTCTGCTTTCATCATATTAACCATGATGTCTAAATGAGCAATTCTGTTTGAGTTACTGGAGTTCTGACAGGGTACGACAAATAAAAATATTTAATAACTAAAGGCAAAGGAATGTATCATGATTGATTAATTTCTTTTTCATGGCTTATCAACTTTTGAAGTTTATTTAAAGCAAGACATTTTTATTTTTTTAGATTGTAAGAATTTTTTTTGAGATAATGATTTAGTGATACAAGTCTTACTAATTAATCCATAGCTGGGGGAGAAGACATGGATTCATACCTTTTTTTGTTAATTTGAATTTAAAACATATACAATGTAACTCACTCACTGTTTCATTTATTTCTCAAGAGTGATCAAGGATTGAAAAAGCTTTCCAAAATATATCTGTTTTAACAATAAATTATCTGTTGGAATTACAAGTTTTTATTCTTTTTAATTCAACTTCAACAATAGAATCAGGTGTTTTTACAGTTATTTGATAATGTTTAACCACAGAAAAAAATGTGTGTCAAAATGGATGGTCTTTTCTTGATGCTGCTATTACTTTTTTAAAATAATCTATAAAAATAGAGTTGTTAACATGAATTTGCGTCATTCTTCGTCAGCCTGAGGTGAGACATCTATGCTTGAAAGACACATTTTTTAAAGTCCTAAAACAAAATTTATCAATTTATTACTAGAAAGACCCATGAAAATTTAATGGTTTTCCTATTTGTATTTTCTGATGAATCTTAATTTTAAGCTGATGAATGAATAAGCTCATGGTGACTTCTACAACAATAAAAGATTTATCGCATTGTTAGATATTTGAGCTTAACAACTTTAATAAAGTATTGCAATAACAATCATAAATATGAATGCTGGTCGTTATTTTAAGAAGTGGGTACAAATGAAAAGATTTGAAATTGACAACTTTTCCATTTTGCTGAAGCAGCCATTAAACACTTCTATCTGTCTTTCCACACGATCAAAATCGAATAGTCCATTATTTATGAGGTACTTGTAGGGCATAACACACCTGCAAACTAAGGAAGAGAGTGGCAAGAACAATTATATCATATGATGATTATGCTTGTAGATTAGACTGATTTTTATGTCTCAACAATGAATAATAAGGGAGTTAGAGTGATATCCCTTTCAGTTAAGGGGTAGGAAGTAGCCAGATTATATTCCATGAGGTGTAATTTTGTTATAGAGTAGTTTCACAGTGGAGGCTTGTATTTGTACTAAGTCGGTCCTAAAATGGGTTCGACGTCCAAAACGTTAGGAACTTGATATAATAGGTATAACGGAGAGTAATCTAGTTGTGGTCGCTGATACTTTAGTATCCGACTAACTGTCGTCCGACCTCGACTAACCAACCAACTCCCTGAGCGACCCCCGTTACTCTTACTACTCCTACTTATTATAGGTGGGAGAGTCTATTAACTATAGAATAGGTGTGTTCCACTGTAACAAATTTTTTTTTTTATTCAATTGTAAATAACGGGTAGTCATATTGAAAGAATGTGTCAGCATTAAATGTTGTTTCTCATCTTGAGGTCGTTAACAAATTCAACCTCTGCTCAGCTGTAAATAAAGAGCATTCACATTGAAAGAACATCAGTGTTTGTTAAATGCATAGAAAAGTCCAATCTCTTTTGTTGTTTTCTCGCCTTGGAAACAAATTCAACCATTATTAAGTTTTTGTTTTCCTTTGTGAGATGCAAATTTGGACTCTTATGATTGTCATAAAAGTAAAAAAAAATTCTAAAAACCCACTTTTAAAATTACAGTTATTTATGTTAATACAAGTAACTTTATAATGTGTATATGAAGGTTTAGTGCTACATAGATTATTAGAAATTATTTGGCAAAGTTTAACAAACGTACAAAAAAAATGTGTCAAAAGTACAGTTTTTTCTTGACACTGCTATTACTGCATACTTCCACGGTAATTTTTATTCTTTTAAAAAGCAATTTTTAGAATTTTTAATAAAACCCCAAACATATAATACCAAGATCGACATCAAGCAGTTGCTATAACAGACAAAATCAGAAAAATAATCATAAAATTTTTAAAAATATGGGATTCGTCTTGACATAAAAACAAACGTAAATGTCACTCAACCTAAGGGAAAGTACATATCAATGATATAGAAAACCTAACACTTTCCAGACACATATCTTTCAACCACCTGATAACAATTAAGCAAATCTCACAATTAACTACAGGTTTTATGACAATTCTACCAATAAAATCATCTTCAATGAAGCCAAAAAAAGATTATGAAACAGTCCTAAAAGAGTGAATTTTCAGCAACACACCACCCAGTAGTACAATAAAAGCCGACAAAAAAAAAAAATCACATGGTTCAACTCACCATACAAACAAATGTAGAAAAATATTCATTAAACACATACACAAACACTTTCCCCCATCAAGTACTCTCCACAAATTATTCAACAAAAGCAGATTAATAATCAACTAGAACACAAAGAGCACAAAACAAATAATAAAAAAGTACAACAGAGAAATAACCACCACATCACCCACACAAATCAAACCCAGCTGTAACTGCAGAGCAATGCAAGAACATCCCTGAAATGGCAATTGTTTTCAAAACAATGTAATATACCAAGCCACCGTAAAATCAGCAGATATTGAAGAAAAAATATACATAGGAGTAACTGAAAGACCCTAGAAACAGAAACTACACACACAAAACATCCTTTACCAACAGTAAATATATGAATAGCAGAACCCTTTTTAAACATGTAGTGGTAATTAGAAACAAAAGGCAAAATATAATGGAAAATGAGGAAAGCAGCATCAGCCCACAACCATAAATCCAAAAGCTGTAAAATCCATGTGGAGAAAAAATAACTATAATCACCTTCACAGACCAACAGAAATTATTAAATAAATGATCAGAACTTATCTCAAAATGCAGACAGAAAAATAAATTTTATGAATACCTTGTAAAACATCACCAAGAAATATGCAATTTTTAAAATATTTTTTTAATCAATTCACCTGAAGTAAAGGTGATAATGCCACTAAGATGCAAGGTTTGCAAGATGGTTAAACTTAATAGACACAAAATACTTTACAATGTTATATATCTACATATATGAGAGAGAGAAGCATAAAGGTATTGGATGTGTGGAATGTTTTCTGAAAATAATAATTTCTATGACTGCTACAAGCATAAAACTAGAGCTTAATAGGATACTTAGGATATATTACGCATGAGATTCATATCAATAAACAGCATTTACTATTCAATGGTGCATCCATTGGTAGGAGATGACAGTTGTCAGAGACTTGGAATAATATCCAACTCTATCCTTGTTCACTTATAAGAAGAAATAAAATAAATGTGAGTCTACTCAGAAATTTATTGGCAAATGCAACAAAAAGAAACATGCAAGTCTTTAGGATTCACATCAATAACCTGCATACAATATTCAATATGGCGGTTGTCAGAAATTTGAAATAATTTGGAATAGTGTTTGACTAGTTGTATCTTTGCTCACTTATGAGGAGAAATAAAATAAATGTGAGTCTACTCAGAAATTTATTGGCAAATGCAACAAAAAGAAACATGCAAGTCTTTAGGATTCACATCAATAACCTGCATACAATATTCAATATGGCGGTTGTTAGAAATTTGAAATAATTTGAAATAGTGTTTGACTACTTGTATCTTTGCTCACTTATGAGGAGAAATAAAATAAATGTGAGTCTACTCAGAAATTTATTGACAAATGCAACAAAAAGAAACATGCAAGTCTTTAGAACTCATACCCACAAAAAATGTTCACTATTGAAGAGCAGGCATGTCAAAAGCAGGGCATATAGAGGGCTACATCAGCCATATCTGCAGCCTCTAGTGCTGCACCTGCCTACAATCTTACATTAATCACAGCTAGTGGTAACTAAACTTTAAATACAAAATACTTACAATACAAGGTAGTACAATTTAATCATTTTTATGTTGTCCTGATGATTGACATCGCTTTAGACAAACTATTCTCGATATATAAAGTTGGAATTTTTCTGTAGATCCCACTTTGATCAAAGATGACAAATGTTCATCAGTTAATCTGGTTCTGTGAGACGTTATTGTGGCCTTCATAAACAAAATTAACTGCTCACAGACATATGCAGAACCAAACATTGCCATAATCTCTGTGGCAAACTTTTTGAAGTTCTTAAATGTCTGCGGAAGTTGTGAAAAAATCCAGGTACCCATACTTCTAGATACTTTCCCTTGAATGTTGAGTCAGTCTGCATTTCCAGTAATTCCATCTGTAGACTTTCCTCTGCCTGAGCAACATCAAAAGCGAATGGTGCTGAGAATAATGCAAATTGATTTTCACAAGATGAAAAATCACAAAATCTTTGACAGCAATTTCAGGTAATTGTCGTACTTAGGAAAGATAAATACAGACTCAGTATTGGCAGTTTTTTTCAACTCCTTGCACATAGGAAAATGAATCAAGTTTTCATATGACAACTGGGACTTCAATAAAGCTAATTTTGCAATGAAACACTTGATATCATCATATAACTGAGTGATGAGCTTATTTCTCTTAATTGGGCAGTAATATCCACTGAAAATTTTAGATCTTGAAGTCAGCTTACATCTATGCTTTGACCCTTCATCTCCAAAAACATAACAATTTTGTGTCGCAATAAAAAAAATCTTTTCAGTACCTTGTGACATGAAAGCCACCAAACTTCTGTGTAGAATGAGACATTTGTGAACTGATTTTCACGTCTTCCAATAATTGGCTAAACTGACGGTGATGCAGAGCATGATCTCTGTTATAGTTCACTGTTTTTGTGACAACTCAACACATGATCTAATTTTAAAATCTTGGAACATAAGTTCTGTTGATGAATTATACAGTGAAAATGCATGAATGTTGAATCTGGATATATGTTTTCTATTTTTGTACCTAATTTGGCAGCAACACCATCGTGTCTACAAACCATATTGTCAGCACGATCAGTAGATAAACACACAAGTTTACTCAAATCAAGGCCATACTCATGGAGAAGCTGTTCAACTTTCTCAAAAATGTCATGGCTTGTTGTAGTATCATACATTGGGACCAGTTCAATTAGCTCTTTATAATTTGAAATTCATTGTCACAAGCCCTGATGAAAATGGCGAGCTGTGCTATTCCAGCTATGTCAACAGTCTCATCCAGAGCAATAGAAAAATGTTCAAAACTTCAAAATAACCTGCCACTTCATCAATTTGTTCAGCAACAGTGTTCCTGCTTAATGAAATGTCTTGAAATAAGCATGACTTCTCTAGACATACAATTTCAGCTGTTTTTACAAGACATCACAGTGTTCAAAGTTTGCAGTAACAGAACTAACGTTGCCTTTCTGAATTTTTGAAAAGCAACACTGTTACTGTGTTAAGTTAACATGGAATTCCTTCACTTTTGAAACACGCATATCTCCTTCATATTTATCATAAGATTGATTGTCTTTTCACATTATATTCTTTTGGTGTCGCAATGCAGTGGTTGAAAATCAAACAGTTTATCTTTCCATTAACAGTGATACAAAAGTATTGTAATTCTCACTTTTCTTAAAACACATGACCTTCTTCAGATAATTTTCTCTTTTTACAAGATGGAGCAGAATTCGACATTTATAAGGCAAAATATTACAAAATTACGAACATTTTCACTTTTCATTTGTTCTTATTTAGTTGTCAAGCATGATCACATGATTAAACGGGAGTTAAAAATAGTCACTAACATTCAAAAACAAAAAACTATTGAGATAGAATAAATAATCTAATCATACCAACTGAAAAAAAATCTCACTGTTTTTAATAATAGACAAAATTCCCGATGTACCACGGCTATAGAAACTTTGTGAGGGCTGCCAAGATGAATAAAAGAGCCACCTGGTGAAGGGTGTTTTCAATAACTGGAGGTAAGCTTCTTGCAAAAAATAACACCAATTTCTTGTGACAAATATCATATCATGTATAAGGAGAAGTAAAGAAAATGTTTTTCTGCACAGAAATTTAAAAAAGAAACATGCAAAAGTGATGTTTTTGGAATGTATCTAAAAATACTGTATGATACGTTTTGTTCTTTTAGTCAATAAATTTATATATATAGACATTTATTTCTTCAACCTGAAAGAAAAAGCAGTTGTTAGGTCTATGTTAACTGTTTGTCACTTGTATTGCTGATTGCCTTTGGTAATGTTATCCCAATTATATTTCAGTTATTGTTCACAAAGTTATAATTGTTTCTGTCATAAATTAAGCCCAGAAAACCGAGGAACAATAAACTGTGTTCTATAACTTTTTGATTTACCATTTTATGTTAAATATTTTCTCCTTGCTTTTACTAAGCCTTGTGTGAATATATCAGAATGTATTACATAATAATATATACTTTTTTAATATATCCGGTTTTAAAGCTATAATCATACTTATTATAAAACCCAGGTTGTGTGTGTGTGTGTGTGTCTGTTCGTTTATATATTGGATCGGATTTACTACATTTTTCAACCGATTTCAACAAAACTTCACAGGACTATGTGAAATTACCTTGCGGTGGTTCTGACAGTGCCAAAAATTGGAAAAACACAATTGTTTTTGCATGAAATCAATTTGAAAACACAATTAAGAGGCATCGCGAGAATGAAAGGGGGACAACTTATATCGAGTTACACTTATTATAAAACTCAGGTTGTTTGTGTGTGCGTGTGTGTGTGTCTGTGTTCGTTTATATATGGGATCAGGTTTCCTACATTTTTCAACCAATTTCAACAAAACTTCACTTTTTTTTGGCAGGTAGTGTTTCTTATTGTCTTGCACACTTTTTTCTTTATTTTTACATTCAGAATGCTTTAAAAACTCCATTTACAAGGCAATTGTTTATAATAAAATTCTATTCAATCGGTAGACTCATAATGACTGAAAACAATGTTTTTGTTTGAGTTTGACCAATTTGTAAAAAAAACGAAAAAACAAAAACTAATTAAGACATGCATGTCCGTCAACCTTAAACAATAATCTATGTCAATTTTATTTTTCAGTCTTTATGATGGTCGATACTTGATCTATCTCTTACTGTTACATCCCCGGGCAACGCCGGGCTCTACTGCTAGTATCCTTATATGTAGCAGTTTTTAAGTATTTGATATTTACAGCTCAAGTTTTTGATTAGAAGCAATAACTGAAATTGTTAGTTTCATAAAAAATCCTGTGTATCTATTGCCAACAGAGAGATGTGACATGTGATGTTTAGAGAACAGAGTTCAAATTGCAGTTGAGGCTGTATTTACTTCATACTAATGCTGTTGTGAAAACTAATTTGCATTTTGCTTTGTCAGATTAGCAGATATCTTTACCATCTCTCTCTTATCTCATTATAGAATGACAAAGAGAGCAAAAAGGGTATGAAGTTTTTGAAACATCTGATCCCCAGATCACAAATGAGGAAGTAGATTTCTTTCATGTATGGATGCTGAGAAAATCTAACCCCACTGGTTTTACAGCAGGGATCATGCCATTTTACATTTATATATTTTGTTTAAATATTCTGCATTCACACAGGCACATATTCAGTGCAGAATTCCAACCAAATATAACGCCATGGATCTCACAATAGAAAACTTCATGAAGTAGAAGTAAACATTCATTTTTTTTGTAGAAGAATTTGAGGAAAATCTACTTCCAGGAATTTTGCAGCAGAAAGGTTTCTCTCCATACATTTTACCATATACTGTTAGAAAATCATGCTGCTAGCAAATATTCTGCTTTAAAGCTCAAAATGGAATGGTTTCTTGTTCATACTAAAATTTGATACTTCAACAATTCAGGAAAAAGTAACTCTGCAAATTTAACACATGGAAAGTCTCCTGCCAATGTGAATAACTTTGAGTTATTTGAGATCGGCATTAGCAGGAAAGCTAAAAACACAGATTTCACAACAGAAAAGATTCTCACCATTATGTGCTAAAATGTACAGCTTGATATTTGAATATATGGAAGACCTGAATGCACAGGTTTCACAGTGGAAAAGTTACTTGCCAGTGTGTGTTAACATGTGTCGTTTAAGAGAGGATTTAATGGAAAACCTTACTCCACATATTTCACAGTGGAATGGTTTCTCTCCAGTGTGTGTGGACATGTGTCTTTTGAGAGATAAATTATCAAAAAATCTAACTCCACAGATGTCACAACGGAATGGTCGCACTCCTGTGTGTGTTAATGTGTGTCGCTTGAGATTTGAATTTTGGGAAAACCTAATTCCACAGATTTCACAGTGGAAAGGTTTCTCTCCAGTATGTGTAAACATATGTTGTTTTATTTGTGCATTTTGAGAAAAGCTAACTCCACAGATTTTACAGTTGAAAGGTTTCTCTCCAGTGTGTGTTGACATGTGTTGTTTGAGATGCATATTTCTGGTAAACTTAAATCCACAGATTTCACAGTGGAAACGTTTCTCTCCAGTGTGTGTTAACATGTGTGTACTGAGCGATGACTTAAAAGAAAACCGCACTTTACAAATTTCACAGTAGAATGGTTTCTCACCAGTGTGTGTTACAATATGTGCATCAAGTGATGATTTAACAGAAAACTTTACCCCACAGATCTTACACTGAAAAGCTTTCTCTCCAGTGTGTGTTAACATGTGTCTTTTAAGTGATGATTTAACAGAAAATCTTACTCCACAGATTTCACAGTGGAATGATTTCTCACCAGTGTGGGTCAACATGTGTCTTTTGAGAGATGAATTTTTGGAAAACCTAACTCCACAGATTTCACAATGGAAAGCTTTCTCTCCAGTGTGAGTTAACACGTGTCTTTTGAGAGATGAATTATCAAAAAACCTTCCTTCACAAATTTCACAGTGGAATGATTTCACTCCACTGTGTGTTAACATGTGTCGTTGAAGATGAGAATTTTGGGAAAATCTAACTCCACAGATTTCACAGTGAAAACGTTTCTCCCCAGTGTGGGTTAACATGTGTACTTTGACAGATGATTTAAAGGAAAACTTAACTCCACAAATTTCACAGTGAAAACGTTTCTCGCCAGTGTGTGTTAACATATGTGCTTCGAGTGATGATTTAACAGAACACCTTACTCCACAGATTTCACAGTGGAATGGTTTCTCTCCAGTGTGGGTTAACATGTGTCGTTGGAGATTGGAATTTTTGGAAAACCTAACTCCACAGATTTCACAGTGGAAAGGTTTCTCACCAGTGTGTGTTAGCATGTGTTCTTTGAGAGATGATTTAACAGAACACCTTATACCACAGGTTTCACAGTGGAATGGTTTCTCACCAGTGTGTGTTAACAAATGTCGTTGGAGATTGGAATTTTTGGTAAACCTAACTCCACAGATTTCACAGTGGAAACGTTTCTCGCCAGTGTGGGTTAACATGTGCTCTTTGAGAGATGATTTCACAGAACAACTTACACCACAGATTTCACAGTGGAATGGTTTCTCTCCAGTGTGTATTAACATGTGTCGTTGAAGATTGGAAATTTTGGTAAACTTAACTCCACAGATTTCACAGTGGATAAGCTTCTTACCAGTGTGTGTTGACATGTGTCATTTGATATTTGAATGTTAGGAAAACACAACTCCACAGATTTCACAGTGATGGTTTCTCTCCAGCGAGTTTTCACATTGGTAATTTCATTTTTGAATTAATAAAAAATCAACCACAGATTTCCCAGGAATTGGTTTGTCCCCTGTGCATGTTCTGATATGTCTCTCATGAGTCAACTTAACTTGAACTGCTAGTACATGAGTTTCAAAGTGTAAGAATGCTTCTTTGTTTCATGAATATTCATCATGGTCTTCAGGTACTCTCTAAGATGCAAGCTGCAAAAACAAAAAAATGCATCAACTTAGAGTAATTCTTAAAGCATCTCTCAATATCTCACAATTCACCATTAATTCATAAATACGCTTTTAAGTTGGCGCCTAAGGGGGTCGTCAGTGATGTTTTTGACTTGGTTCATCAGGGAGTTTCGGGTCTTCCAACATCATACTCCCCATCACCAAATCGACCCAATCAGGGGAGATCAACCCCTGATTCCCCCTTTTAATTAAACGCTAGCAGCCACTCTGGCCTTTTTAAAGATTAAGAGGAAGAAAGACCACGTCTTCTGCACATCCGATTGGATGTTTGTAACAACCAATCCGATTGTAAATATCTTTAAATGGCCCACGCGATGGGGACTGGTTTTTTTTTCTTATTTCATGGATTTAACGCTTCGATGGATAACCGGGAGGTAATCTAAATGTTCCTAAATCTTACCCTTCTCCTTAAGTATTGTATGGTTTAATTATTTGCCGTTTTTTATTTAAACATATGATGAAAGTGAATTATATTATAAGTTGAGCAAACAAAAATATGTAATTTGTTAATTCAAAGGGATTTTTATCACCTACTCTTTTGAATATAAATTAGAATCCCTTGCCTTCTACGGAGAACAGTAACATATTACACAAAATATTTTACAGTATTAACATCTGACATTCTGTATCATTATGAATATGACCTCTCCTTTTTATTGTACATAGAATCCCCTCAAAACATAGTGTTTTATATAATATTAGTTGTATATATTTAAAATTGCAGTAGCTTGGCTCTTGATTTCAGTCATGATTGTTTTAGGTGTTGCCATAGAATGATATGATTACACAACCAAGAAATTTAAATTGCATTGATAGGACTAACATTTTGCTTGGCAAAAATAGTCACCTATAGGGTTAAAATAGCTCTCGCTCTCTCTCTCTCTCTCACACACACACATAGTCATTTACAATTGTCTTAAAGAAATCTGATCCTGATTTCTCTAATCTCTACAATAAATGCCTTGCTACTTCTTGCTTTTCAGTTTATTGGAATTACTCTTCTATAGATCCTGATTTTAAGAATACAAGCAAATTGTTTGATCTTTCAAAGTATGGACCTGTACATATTCTACTGCTTTTTAACAAAATAGTAGAAGCTCTAATCAATTTGGAATTGGTCGAGCATCTCACTTTACAGGGTCTTTTCTCGGACAACCAATCTGGTTTTCACGTCTCTAAATGAACAGCAAATGAGTTAACAGTTATTCCCAAAACTCTAAAGCTTTTAGCAAGAATGTTACTTCAGATATCTCAAAAGGGTTTGACAGGGGGTTTGGTATGCTGGTTTTCTTCCACCATTTTTGAGAAATTTGTAAACAAAAGTTAAATTCTCCATTTAAAAATCTTGTAAAAATAAATTAGACTGTTTTCAAAAGTTATTTGAGAAAAGTTTAAAAAATTAAAGTTTACTTAATTTAATTGGAAACAAACACTACGTTTTTTAGGTTTTTAATAGAAGAAATGCAGTTGAAAATAAGAGAAGCGTGTCTTAACCATGGTGACTTGTTTTTGAGGTGTTTAATGACATTTACTTCGATGTATTGACAGCTTATGCCAGGGGAAGTTATCAGACGGAAGAACAGAAGTGACATAATTTTTTTGAATTTTAAATGAACTAACTTATTTAACTACCCAGTAATAAAAAAATTAACTTAACAAATACTTTCAGCAATATAATATTTTATTTTTTTTTTTTTTTTATAGTGTCATGCTTGAAGATATTTTCTGGAAAAATGGTCAGTCAGAGAATTTGACACATGCTAGCCAGAATGAAAGCAACACAATTTATGGGGTCAGATCATTGCTATCAGGAAAAACAACTCTTAAAACATGTAACATTATTTCTGAATTGTGTCTCTGTATTTTTGCCGGAAACGTTTTTAATTCATTTTTTTGGTATGTAAAAGTTTCTTTTAAAAGTACTAAACGCTTCACAGTTTGTAATAAGCTTTCAAATTTAAGATCTGTAAAAATAGATCTTTTAATAAGAGCATTTCCAAAGAGACACATCAGACTTATTTAGAAAGTATTTATCACATTTTGTATTTAAAATTGAAAAATAAAAGAAAACAATTCTTATATAAAAGAAAACCTATTCTTCAAAGTCTTCTGCATTTAATTAATCACAAAAAATACACATATTCTGTTTTCGAGTTTTCATAAAATTGAATAAGGGGATGGGGTGTAACAGATGTAAAATAAAAGAATATTTTTACCATGAATTTCTAAAAAAAACTTTTGGGGCCTTCTTTCATCATGCTATGCTGTTTTTTCGGCGAATCAATTAAATATAAAGAGGGATAATAGATGTTTCTTTCTAAAAAATAAATATCTAAAATAATTTAATTCATTTATGAATAAATTCTGAAAGTTTCATTAAAATCCGACAATTATTTTATTTTTGTAGGAATTTCCTAATTAATGTGTTAAAAAGCTCTAAAAAAAACTAATGCTGACGTAAAAAAAACAAAATTTTAAGTTAACCAAAATTTTGAACGTGCTAGAAAGGATTAAAAAAAATTTTAAATAATTAAAAAATACTTTGGTTTTTCCTCTTCTTATAAACATTTCGACAACAAAATTTTGTTTTTATTAAGTTTTTGGGACCTTTTTTCATCATGCTATGCTGTTTTTCGGCGAATTACTGAACTATAAGGAGAGGTAACAGATGTAAAAAATTTTACCATGACTTTCTCAAAAAAAAAAAAAAAATACATGTCTAAAAAATAATTTAATTTATCTGTGAATAAGTTCTGAAAGTTTCATTAAAATCCGATAATTATTTGATTTTTACAAGAATTTCCAAAATGATGTGTTTTTTTTAACGCCAAAAAAAGACGTTAAATTTCCTACTAATCTTTGGCCGACCCGCTGACGGAAAAAAAAATTAAAAAAAAAAAAACAGAAAAAAAAATATTTTTAAACAAAATTTCAAAACCTTTTGTTGACGATTAAACTTTGTTTCTATCAAATTTGGGGTCTTTTTCATCAAGACATGTTCTTTTTTTAGCGAAAAAGTGATACCTAATAAAAATAAAGATAACATCCCTTATATATTTGAGTACATTCGATATTAATAAGCAATTATGTATATTTAGTTTAATTACAATTAATTGTAAATAAAGTAGTAACAATAGTTCATGTCTACATCTAAAAGTCACGGTAGTCAAACCAGAAAGTTTTACTTTTACAATACATTGTTTACATTTACAATATTCGAAAACATCGACTGCTGTTTTAATTTCCAAATTTTATCTTACCTTTTCTGGGTGAATCCGATTTTTTTCATACAAATCAAAAAAGATATTTCTTTCTCAACCTCAAGTTGATTAATAAAACTACTGATTTTCAAATAAATTGCAATTAAAAAAAACCTGAAAATTAATAGAATTTAGTTTCTGAAGACAAACAGAACCAAGTTACAAGAAACGGTGTAAAAGTACAATATGTCCTTGCTTAAAAATAGTTTCAGTACGGACGATATAATGATAACCGAACAATATTGTATCACAAATTCAATCTTTTTTCCCTGATTTTTCATAAAAAGTTAGTTTAATCCCTGAGTCTGGTAGTGTCGAAAAAGAGTCACATAGGTATACGTAAATTTTATTGTGGAAATTTATCTCCCAAAAATGTTTTAAATTTGTCTGTAAAAATTTTATCAATATCATTTTTCAACAAAAAAAAAAAAAAAAAAAATAATTACTTGAAACCAGAAAATAGCTAATGTTTAGTTTGTGCCTTTAAGTAAGGTTAGGGATTTTTATCTATCAGCAATGAACAAGGAAGTTGGAGTGATATCCCTTTCGTGACGAGTAAAGGAAATATGGGAATTACTGGCGTCTCTTCGAAGGCATTATTGTGCCGATCTACATCGCACACACATACACAAAAATACAAATCATATACAACGACAAGCATTCATTGGTTAAATCACCACCACGTTATTATAGACAATTTACAAATCGCAGCAATGCGATGATTTTGTAATCGTTCTATTTTCATGTAGTCAATTTTGTGCACTTTTGGGCGAAACGGATCCCAGAAGATTTCTTGAGTCTCCCGAAAACTCGCTCACTGATTTGTCAATGCCAACCAATCAGATTGTCTGCACGTGAAGAATAACTCTTCCCAAGCAGCGATTCAGAGCCTATGGACACCTATATAAGCAAGAAATATTCTTAGAGAATTAATGGTGGCATGGTATAATGGTTAGCAAGCTTGTCTCGCTAGGACAATTACAACTGAGTAGTGAGTTCATGCCTCACTAGGTGCTCCACACTTTCAGCTTTGTGCCACATCTATGCTTAGACAAAAAAAAAATTCGTCCAGTTAACTGATATTTCTGCCACAGTTAGGGCAGTTTTTGGTGAAAAGAATATTGTTTGTATGTGACTAGCTAAGTTTAATCTTAAGACAGTTGATGACCGTCCTTTTCCCCATTTCCCTTTTTTGGCCTTGTGCCGCATTTGTACAGTTTACGTATAATAAATATAGTGAGATTTCAGCTGCCAAACAAATCCACGACAGTTGAAACCATACGCCAATCTTCTCACTCACACCACCACTCACATGCTGAACATTCCTTACACTCACATAATCTTTTCTTACACAGCAAAACTGCTGAGAACATTTATTACAAGAAACTATCACAAACTTTCTTTCAGTGAACTTTGAAATACAAAATAATAGTTAAAGGGAGACAATTCTTGTTTCATTCAACCTTTTTTCCTACTCGATGCATGCCTTCTTTCACATCTTTGTTTTATATTGTACATCTTGCTAAATACATATTTTATGTGTAATGATGTCTTTTGCTTATCCTTTTTCACGTCAGTTTTGTTTCCTGATCTAAAGTTAAATTAATGTGGTGAAGTCCACCACACTATTATTGTACCTGTGATTTACAAAGTCTCTCCTACAAATGGGCATTACAAAATAGGATTTTAATTCCTTAGCTAGGAGCTGTATATAGTGATCTACATATTTGGATATTTTAGTTGTCTGACAGTTCTGTTAAATGATGGAATGACCAGTCTTCCTGGGTTGGTATATTTGTGTATTTTGGGAAGGAGATGGAAGCAGGCAGGTGTAATGTTTGTGAGTGAGTGTTGTGCATGTTTCCTTGTCAATTAGTTTATTTTGAAACATCATGTTTAGCGAGCTTGCTAAGTTTTTGTGGTATTTGGGGAGTGGGTCTGTGAGAAGTTTTTTGAAGGTGCTTAGCTTTTTGCCAGCCATTTGGTTGTTGGCCTCTTTAAGGTATTCTTCAATGCTCCAGATGACTGTGGCACCACCTTTGTCAGCTGGTGAAATGATTAGGTCATCTCTATGTGTCAGCGTGTCTAGGGCTGCCTGTTTCCTTTCAGTGATAGTGTTATGTGGTGACTTACATATTGTTGTTTTCTTTATGTCATTTGTTACTGCCATTTCAAATGTCTGTATAGTAGTGTCCATGTTTTGTGGGGTGATTGTAGAGTCCTTCTCTTTTAGTGTTTTGAGTATGGAAGGTGTGTGGTTATTGTCCCCATATTGGGCTTTTAGCCATATTCTTCTAAAGGAGGATTTTAGTCCCTTGCTAAGATGTCCATAATTAAAACATGGAGGACTAGGGCAAAAAAAAGCTTAGTCCTTTGTTCAATAATTTGAATGTGTCAAGTGAAAATTTACTACTACTTAGGTTTATTACTCACCTGTATGGGTCATGTTTGTATTTGCAAGCATGACAAAGTTCTTTTGTAAAAGCTCAAAAGCTTGCATTATGTTTTCTATTAGGGATGCTATACTCCCTAACCAAATGTTACGGTTGGGAGCTTATCCTGTTTTTTAGAAGGTTGAGCATGTCGATTGTCTGGGATGTTTAGTGGGGATATGTGTTCTGTCTGAGGGCCACTGTGTTTTGTGTATTTCTGTATGTCACCTTAAGGATGTCTATGTAAGTTTGTGGTATATTTTGTGTGCGTGTTCATTTTGAGTGTGCGTGTGGTGTGTTGTTTTCCTTTCATGGTAGGCTCATTCATTATTTTCTGGGTTAGGTTCGATTTCCCTTTTTTTCTTATGTTTTGAGGAAATATTCCATTTCAATTTTCTTTGTTTTTCAGTTTTTGTTTTTTGTAGTTCCCTCACTGTTTGGGTTGTGTGAGCTTTTATAACATTCTTTATGTTAGAAGAGTCCTCATTCTCTGTTTTTTTTTTATTTGCTCATCAAGCAGGTTAATTTCTGCAGTTGTTGCCGTTATGGTTTCCTGGCAGAACTGTATGGCATCCTGCATGATCACCCTGGAGAAGTCTTGTATTTTTCATTACCATGATTCTAGAAATACATCATTATGATTACCAATTGATGATCCTAAGTCAATCTTGAAATTGGTTGGTGTTAGTGGATCATACAGGCAGATCTTTATATATTCCTGGTGTGATTCATACTTGGCTAACTTGTTGGTTCTTCTTTTCATACAGATCACCAGTAATTTGGTGTTTATCGGTTCTTTTGAATTTGTCTTCAGCCTTTGGTTCAGTCCCATGTCTATTACCCATAATTATGTCTTGAACAATAAAAAAAATGTTAAAAATTAAAATTTCAGACACACTGGGTTGTATTTTTGTTTTATTTTTTAAATTAGGTTCCTTGACTAGTTTCAGCCAGCAATGGCCATCATCAGGAGAAAACATTCCTGCTTGTTAGTAGCAGTGAACTACAGAGGTGAATGACTGTCACTGAATTTTTGGTCAGTACTTGTATTGGTCAAAGGCCTTTTTCAAGTTCTTTTAAGAAGTTGGGAGACTCATGAGTCTCAGCTTTACCTTCTTAGTCATTTTCACAACATTATTGTGAAGAAAACTGGGAAGAAAATGTGTGTGTTATATGTATGTTATCTTTCAGTTTTTTTCTGGAGTGTGTGTGATGTGTATATATTTGTGTATGTGAGAGACTTCATCACCTCTTCAAGCATGTCTGTCTAGTGTGGTTGAGGGTGAGAGGGGCTAGGGGAATCAGCCTGGACTCTTCTTCTATGTAGTAACAGTAGAGCATGTTCAACTATGCAGAGATTATAATGTATGAGAGAGAAATATGGGAGGGGGTGATCTATGGAGTTATATATTAATTCTATATGGACTGTTTAGTTTGCTGTTAAATCCGTCCAGGCAAAGTATTTTGAGGTGTAAAATCCATTTGTCTTCATGTTCTTCTTATTTTCCTAACTTTATCTTTTATGTCTATTTCTATTCTTTCAATAATAGTGAATTTTGCATGGCTATTAAAATCACGTTTGTTTTTAGGAAGAATGTTGCTCTACAGGTAATTGGGAGCCGACTTAATCTGATTCTGATAATTATTAATTCTGTAGTGAAAGGGCCATTCAGATTTCCCCAGATATTGTTTCTGGCATAGAGTGCATTTTAATAAGTAAATTATGTTATGACTTCTACTGTTAGAGTTGTGGTACATTTTGAAAATAGTGGTAGTGACTGAACTAGTGAATGGTGCATTTAATGTGCTTACAACATAGGCTCTTTTTGTTGTTACATGGTTGGGAAAATTATATTGTTTTGTTTTTATTCTTGGTCTATTTCACGTTAGCTTATTGCCTGAAATTTGGTTACCACCTCTGATTTTCTTAAAGTTCTTTTGTTTACAATATGCTAAAAGGCTGATATACTTTTAGCATATTGTAGAGCAAAGATTTTAGGTATGATTTGAGATGTAATATTTCCCAGAGACTTCTGATTATCTGAAATAGGGGAGGTAGAGTAATATTGAAAGGGGTTACTAGAGGGATTTGTTTGGATTTATTCTTAATTTTATACTTTAGGGTGTATTCTCTAGGTGTGGAAATTATTTGTTCCCTGATTAAATGTTGTTTATAGCCACATGTTGTGAATTGTTGCTCGAGATAGTGGGTTTAGTTAATTCTTCATTGTTGGAACATATGGTTCAGAGTATATAAATATATATAAATGTAGGACACCCATGGCTGATATACAAAGACAAGCTGAAAAGCAACTTGTCAGCAGTTAATATACCACATAACACCCTTGAGCGTTTAGCTTTGGAGTGGGTAGAATGGAGATCAACGTGTTTTAGTGGACTCAGCAATTTTCAATCTGCTTGTCTGAATCATCTTCAAGAAGCGAGAGCAAGATCTAAAAGGTCAGCCAATCTAACAGTGATGTCATCTCACACCTGCTCCATATGTGGCCTCCTTTGTAAATCACTAGCGGGTCTTAAATGCCCACTTAAGATTATTGCATAATCTTTCATAACTGAATCAATAAGCTGGCAGATCCTCATACGTTAAAATCGATGGGAGTGTCCATTATTATTATTATTATCATATATATATATATATATATATATATATATATATATATATATATATATAATTTATTAGGAGGATTTGAGATAATCACAATTAAGTAATTCATTGAATCTAGAAGAATCCTCAACAGAATGCAGAAAACACTGGATGGCTGTTTTGTCCTATATTTGGGGCTCATCAGCAGTGTGCATCCACTACCAAGAATTGAACCCAGACTGTTACAATACAATGCAAGAGTCATACCAACTGTACCAACAGGCCTCGGTGACAAAGAGGTAAAGAATTAGACTTGATATGACACCACTCTTCACAAATTCCATGGTGTAACTCATCCAAGCTTTCCTTACCCATAGGACTGTGCCCCAATGAGCCACGACTTCTCTCTCTCTAAATATTTCTGGCACTTAAAAGAAACCAGTAAAACACCAACAGTAAAATAGAAATTAATAAGCTAGAGCATGTAGGTCATTAAATGACCCATGTCCTGTGTGCATACATGAAAAAGTTTCTGAATAATAAAAATTTACTTAAAGAAATGAAATAGTTATTTTTTGCACTGTCAAATATTTTACTTAAAAGATGAAAG